>AYEL01070475.1:0-45806 GCA_000484575.1 Olivierus martensii | reverse complement strand
TTAATTCCGATGCAGACCTTGTGGGGTCCTGTGGGGTGAAGGTTGCTGTTCCCTCTAACTTCCTCTAGTGGCTTGCCACACTTCTTTGGCAAGAACTTTCACTATTCTCATCTTCCCTTTCCCCTCCTACCTTCCCTTCTATTTCTCGTGGCTACACCTTATTTGGTACAGCCTCTGTTCCTTTCAGACATTAAGGTAACTGTTGCTAGTAATGTGTAAAAAATTCTGATCTTTTCAGAATATTAATAGCAGTTCTGTGAACTATCGAACACGTCGGGGCCCGACGGTGAAGCCTCTTTTTGATTCCGACCCAGTGACAAAAATTTCAGATACCACTCCTCTCAGCTGCTCTGTATATATATACTACACATAATTTCATATTTGTAGGACATTGATAAAGGAAAAAATTGTCAATCATCCTGATCATATATTATTCACTTTGATTCATATCGAGATTATAAAAATTAATACAATAAGTAGATATATAATTATCAGTTTTCTAAAGCATTCTGAATATTTAAATATAAATTTTTTATTATATAGTTATAGATCTTAAATTTTTTGGCATATGAGACTATGCCGTATTTACTATCGAAGCATCACTGGATGTTCGGATCTGTTATCAAAAATGTGTATCAAATACAGTACTACTGTATAAAATCAGAAGTTTTTCTTAATTTCTTTGAAATGCAGCTCTTCCTCATAGTTTTAATTAAATTTAAATTTTATTTATTCTCTTTTATATTAATAATATATCATTGAATTTTAATTAATAAATTTAAATTTTAAAGAATTAGTTTTGTTACTTACCGAAAGATGACGTCTGCTTAAGAGGAGTGAATACGACCGAATGCAAACGACGTTCTTCAGCTCTTCCAAAAATCACTAAGAATGCTCCAATAAAAGTAATTTGATAAATATAGTCGAATATTAAACAACATGCCATGAAAATGCAGAAAGTCTTGAGTATTGGTAAATTAGAGAAAATGTAACCAGCAGAGAAAGAACCAATATTGGTAAGAGAAGTAATGGTGATGGACATCCCAGATTCTCTGTAGGTTTCAGACAACCTGTCTTCAATAGACTTTTTTGGGTCTGTTCTCATCCACGCAGATAACATGATGAATGTGTCGTCCATGCCAATACCTGAAAAAATATTATTATTTAAATATTTATATATTAAATATGTTATCATCAAATTTCTTGTTATAATTCTGAATTTTTTAAATATTAGTTTTTTCGTTTCATATTAAATAACGACTTATAATAATTTATTAAATAATATTTGAAATTTAATGAAAAATTAAAGTTCAAAATTATATATATTTTACATAATTATTAAATTAACGAAAGATGCAATACATAAGTCTGTCAATTCTTGTTCAACTGATAGAATAATTCCTAATTACGTGTATATATTGTCTTCTATCATATTCTCTTTTATCATATCATTTCAAGTTCAAATTCTAACAATTCGCAACTTGAAATGAATTGATAAAAGAGAAAAATGTTAAGTAAAATTAAATTTCTTAAACACAAGTTATAAAATACAGGTATCCCTCGCTATACGCCATCTCACTTTACTGCGTTTTCGCTATAATGCGATTTTAAAGAGTAAATTAATTTTTTAAATTAAAAAAAATTATTGTTTAATAATTGTATCATGTGGATGAACTGCACGAATACCACTCATCAGAGCTCAACTAATGAAGAGCTTCTGGAAATGATAAACAACATGAATGATGAAAGTCAGGAATAGTTTGCTGCTGAGCCCATCAAACAACTTTCAACAAAACAATTGAGTGAATTTTTAAATATATTGACAGTGCCGTCAGAATAGTTGAAGAAAAATTATTCTAATGAGACTATTCGCGTTTCCAAACGAATGACCTGCCAACTGGTGTCTCTCTGCGAAACTACTGAAAGTAGTATAGTAGACTGATTACTATCGTCGTGTGTATGTTATAAGTCAGCGCTTCTTAAACTATGGGTCGCGACCCCATTGGGGGTCGCGAAGCGAAATGCTACTCAAACTATGGGTCGCGACCCTATTTGGGGTCGCGAAGCGAAATGCTGGATTTCACTTGGGTCGTGACCCATTTCGCTTCGCGGCCCAAAATGGGGTTTGCAAAAATTAAATGCAAACATTGGAATATATGTAATTTCACAAACGCCCAATATTTAACATATGACAACATATGAATTTCACAAATGCCCAATATTTAACGTATGACAACATATGAATTTTCGATTTCACAAATGCCCAATATTTAACGTATGACAACATATGTATTTTCAATGTAGTTGGCAAAAATTAAATTAAAATACTTGAATTTCAGTTTATATGTAATTTCACTAATTAAATTCAAATACTTGATTTTCAGTTTATATGTAATTTCACAAACTCCAATATTTAACGTATGACAACATATGAATTTTCGGTGTGGTTGGTTGGCAAACACTTGAATTTCAGTTTATATGTAATTTCACAAAACACCCAATATTAACTTGAATTTCAGTTTATTATGTAATTTCACAAATGCCAACATTTAACTTGACAACGTATGAATTTTCAGTGTAGTTGGTTGATTGTGTTCATCTTAGAAAATTAAATTCAAACACTTGAATTTCAGTTTTATGTAATTTCACAAATGCCCAATATTTAACGTATGACAACATGTATGAATTTTCAGTGTAGTTGGTTGATTGTGTTCATCTTAATAAGTGTATAAATGATATATGTACTAGTATGTTTTATTTCATATTTAATACCTGGGATCGCGAAAAATCTCGTAATATATTTCATATTTAATACTTGGGGTCGCGAAAAATCTCGCAATGAAAAATAGGGTCGATTTAGTGTGTAAATGATTTATGTACTTGTATGTTTTATTTCATAATTAATATCATTTTAATAAGTGTGTAAATGATTTATGTACTAGTATGTTTTATTTCATATTTAATACTATTTCATATTTAATATCTGGGGTCGCGATAAATCTCGTAATTAAAAATAGCGTCGCGAAAAATCTCGTAATGAAAAATGGGGTCGTGAATGAAAAAAGTTTGAGAAACGTTCGTAATGAAAAATGGGGTCATGAATGAAAAAAGTTTGAGAAGCGCTGTTATAAGTGAATTTTGTTATGGATTTTGGGAGAACGAAGAATAATAATAAGATAAGTAATCATTATTGCAGCGTACCACATTGTAAGAGCAAACAATCAGCTAGCATTTTTTACATGGACTTCCCAAAAATACCAAATTATAAAAAGAATGGCTACATATATCGAAATTTGGAAAGAAACCACTCAAGAACACTTTTATTTGTTCTCTGCATTTTCTTAAGATATTAAATTTTATCAGGTAATAAAGGTTACACAAATAAATAACATCTAGTTATAAATCTAAGAATAAAGGTCCCAAACTGGGCAAAATGGTAGATTATCTGCTAGTGAAAGATATATCTATCGCGTTGCAGTTTTTAATAAATATATATACATACTATACGCGTTATATTTCCCGGACCACGATGTAATTTCTCTACATGTGATCTGGAGGACATATATATATATATACTTTAAAAAGCTTGTTGTATAATGTGATACCGCGCAATGTAATGGTTCATTTCCTTCTCTCATTCCACATAATATATGGTGTGCTCAAATAAAGCCTCTCCTTCAATGAAACACGTTTTTATTCACCTCCTGAATAATCAAATATATCACAAAGTTTAACTTTTTTCAGGAACATCGCTAAAATACCAATTGTTTACTTTCAGCACCTCTCCAGCTTATACTACTTTCAGCTACTATATTGAAAAATCATCACCCCCTCTATAGTCACTTTGATTCGCGAATTAGTGCCACAGTTGCAAGAGAAATTCATAATTCTTTGGTTTGCTACAAATAACTTTATAGAGAGATGAAGAATGCTGCCTGTCAGCTGAGTCTCGACTGTTTCATTAAGAAAGTTGAAGATCATCAGCATATCATCCCAAACACTTCAAAAGAGCAAGAGAGTGATGATCCAGACTTTCCAGACCTAGTCTATTTAACATTGAATTGACGACTGTCAAAATTATGTAGTGTTTAGTTATTTATGACTTGTATTGATTAAATTCATTCATTCAATAAAATTTTTGATTTTGTTTATAATTCATTCATTAAAATTTGATCTTTTGTTTTGCAGGTGTAAAGTTTTCATTTTTTAAATCCTTTTGAAGAAACTCCTATCCCTATCTCACCCATGCTAAATTCAACTCACTTTAGTGATTTCGTGTTACGCGATTATTTCATGGAACAAATTAATCGCGTAAAGCGAGGGAAACGTGTATTTAAAAAATTTATAAATTTTGAAAGAATAATTCTTAAAATATTGTTTTTTATATTCGAATAATAATGTTGCAAGAAACTTCTAGAGATTTTGTAACAATGTTCACACAAATTTAGATATTGGTTTTTAATTTACAATTTAAAGCTTTTACATGATAGGACCCTTTATGGATTAATTATTGATTCGGTCCGATTTTAACATATGTGTTATTGGTAATATCGCATACACTACTAAGGAAAAAGTTTAAAATAACCACGCACTTATTTTTTCTGTAACTGACAATGATAAGTAAATCACATTTAAGATGAAAAAAATCTAAAAAATTTCTTCGAAGGTACAAATTTCCAACAAAAAAATATTACAACTATACCTGTATATTATAGAAATAAAAAAATAAAACTTTGAAATTATTGACTTATTATAAATTTAAATATCATTCTTACCTAAAACAAGAAAAGGAACCATAGTTGCTGATGATGTGATAGCGACTCCGATATATGATAACAAACCAAAACCTGATGCTAGACTCATTCCAGTGGCTGTGGCTGATACAACTCCTAACCACGGTTTGCTTCTAAGAAAGTCTGGGAATAAGCTTGATAAAATTATAAACAATATCATTATGACTGCAGAAAGAGGTATATATTTCATTGATATAAATAATACATCAAATCCAGCACGTTCCCTTGAAATGGATATGTCTTTGTCGATCTTTATATTTTTAAATTTCACTTCGTTAATTTTTTCAATAAACAAATCTTCCCACTTCCTGGCAATGTTTTCTTTCCACGAACTTGTATTATCCAAGAAATAAAATAAAGTTATTGCTTGAGCAGAAATTATGTAATCATTTTTATCAACAATTACTCCTCCTAAAGAAAGGAGTCCATGATCCTTATTATTTTTCTCCACCGGATATTTCAATAATAACGTTCTGTTTTCAATCATTCCTATATAACTTTCTAAACGAAGAATTTTATTTTGAAAACATTTTCCTGCTTTTTTAGCACAAATTTCTTCATAGTTCAAAGCATTGTCATCATTTGTAGTAAAATTACGGATTACTTGATCAAGAGAAATTAAATCTGTAAAGACTGATTGTCTAAGAACAGATCCCTTATCAGTAGCTTGAATTGTAACAGTACCGTAGAAACTAAGATCAAGTAATCTCGCAGGATCGAATTCATTCGAAACATCCAAAGGAAACAAAGATTTTAATCGTGATTTGTGTGTGTCAGTCACACCCCCAGCTGGAATAAAGTAATCTTCACTTACATTAATTTGAATTCGTTGTACACCCGTAGTTAAGAAGACAGTTAGAAAAATTGGAGAAATCAAAAACCATGAAGTATGCTTAACAACTTTTCTTGCTAGTTCTTCGAACTTTTTAGTGAGGAAAATATATGCTGTTCCAATTATTTTCATGTTCATTCTATAAAAGTATTTAAAAATTATGATCAGAGTTTAAAAATTATTTAATGTTTATATCATTGAATAAATATTTCTCAGATTCCTGTTGTGTTATGTTATACTTCTTAATATTCAAAATTCTCAAATATCGCATTAATATTATTCGCTGTGTTTTTAAAAAAATTACAAATAGTTGAAGAAAGAAATAATATCTAATATCTTTTTTTTTCATGTACAGTTTTATCTTCTGTAGTGATTAAATGTATCACAAAGACTGTAGCTTAAATTGCTCTTAAATTTATGAATATATTATTCTATTGAAATTCTTAAAACTTTAATAAATTTGTATTAAAGTTGTTATTGTTTATAATTTACTCGGAATTTTATCCTCTATAAGTCTGTAAATTTTGGCACAACATTTGCAGACTTGTATAGTGTCTGCAACACGATTCAGAATTGATTCATGTTGCAATATACAGAGTGATTCAAAATGTTGCAGATAGTATACAAGTCTGCACATTTGCAGGCTTGTATATCAATATACAGGGTGATTCAACATTTTTTGAATCACGCTGTATATTGCAGATATAAGAAATTTGATTATTGCTATTAAATTTACGATTTGTTCACAAACAAATTTGTTGTTTGTTGCGTTAGATAACGAGGTACTGCTTTGATATAGAACTAACTACGCTAAATGTTGGACCGAAATTGGCAATTATTGGACAATTGCATAAAAATTTTAAAAATTATATAAATATCTAAGAATGCTTTATGAAAACGGATTTGAACGATGCATTACAATTTTCATGCATTAAAAGTGAAGATCTTCAACAAATCTTAAATGTAATTTAAATCTCTTAAAGCAAATAAATGTTGATATGATCTTCATTCAGAGGATTTTTAATTAGTTATATTTTCTGTAAAAAATTTCTAATAGGAATATTTCTTTTAAATTTTTGTTTATTGCTGAGATCCATTTAAAAATCTAAATGAAAAAAATTACGTAGAAATTAATAACTTGATGTTACATATTAAAAAAATAAGGCAGTAATTACTTTTGTATATCTTAAAATAATTATAAATAAACAAAATAAATAATTGTAGTTTTAATAAAATTTAATATAAACTAGATAATTTTTATAAAATCACGCCAATACTTTCTATTATTATTATTTTCTCTGTATTTAATAAAAATTGCAATAGTTAATATTTAATGTTAAAAATCAGAAAAATTTTATAATTAATTTTAAAAAGTAATTTTAATATCTATAATTAAAACATTTCTGTGTGATTGACGATGCATATATCACGATAAAACCAAAGGAATTTTAAACATTAATAATTGCACAAATAATTGGATGTTTTCCTTATATGAAAAAGTTTTTCATAGAAAAATATAATAGTTTTCTTATTTAAATAAATATTATGAGTTAAGTAAAGATTAGACGTAAAAATAAAATATAAATAAAAAGAAATATTTTTAATTCCAATAGATAATTCCTGGAAATATCGTTTAAATAGATCATATCCTATGGATAAGTGAGACTTGATGACGCGATCTTTCTCATTGTTCAGGATTATATCCTCGATAATTATATTATTAGAATAATTAAACTTCTTTGTGTTTTTCTTACGGATGATGACATTAAAATTTCTGACCCATTGGATGACTTTCAGTGTTTACTTGCCTAGGAACATTTTATGCTTTTTGTTATATTGCGAATAATTGCTAACCTGTCTTTATTAATTGATAACTTTCTATAGTATTCCTATAGAAATGGTGGATGTTTTTTGTGATGTATTGTTCACAAATTTAAATAATATTTTTATTCTTCTCTTCCAAAATATCTAAAATATCTGTTAAGTTTGAGAAAATGCGTATAAATTCATTCACTATAGAGGAATTCGTAGTTAAATAGTGTTTAAAAATTTTAAGAATTCATCGTTGTGTAATAATTATTGCTTAAAATCATTTACAATAAATTTATTCTGATTTCTTTAATAGAAGAAACACGAATCGAATAATAAGCATCAAACCAAAATATGGTGAAAACATATACCAATGACATCATTTAATTATGGATTAAAATAAATCACAATCAGAATAAATGGACTAGTACTGATAATCAAATTCGACTTTATAATAATCAAAATTATTTATCATTAATTTAATTATAAAATCTTCATAATTTAAAACTTAACAATATAGAAAATATATTCCATATATAGGAAAAATTTATTAATGTTTAATTTATTCGAATTATATTTTTATAACCGCTGCATGTTATTCAATATAGTTTATGAATTTCCAGTATCTTGATGAAAAATGAGCTAGATTAGTAAATATTTAAATATAATTTATCAATACATATCAAATCTGTTTTTCAACAGTTGTAAGTCACAATAAAAAAGATGATATGAAATTATCAACGGATGTAGTTCAAAAGAAATATGAAATTTGTATTTTAAACTGTTTAATTTTAATTTATACTTCATTCCTTTAGTTGTATTATTAGTCATAAAGTTTTGATTATTTTTTAATAAATGTACATTGATTAATTCATTTCATTATTAAAAGGACGAATTTTAAATAACTTCCAGTAATATGAACTAAGGTAGCATTTACAAAAGTAAATAATATTTTAAACTTTCTTGGAAATGCAAAATTAATGGTTATCACTTTAAAATAGAAGCACTTCACATTTTGAATATACAGTAGTACCTCGGTATACATCCTCTTCGGAATAAGTCCAACATGGTATACGTCATATTTGGATGCGAAAAATTTTGCTTGGTATAAGACTTTTGTTTGGAATACGACAGACTCGCCTGCTAGAACTTGTATGAGTCTGTTGTGTGTTCTCTTAAAAAAACACATTCTTTATATAAAAATTATAACAAGTCGTAATAGCATTGTCTGTAATGACCAGACAATGTATTTCCGAAACATCCTGAGGAGAAGGCAGAAGCTAAGTTCTTTGGACAGATTTTTTAGTAAAATGCAAACCTGGTGAGCCTCAACAAAATCCAAATAAGGAAAAGAAACAGAAAAGTGAAAGAGAAAAAAAAACCGGAATCTAGTAAAATGCAAACCTGGTGAGCCTCAACAAAATCCAAATAAGGAAAAGAAACAGAAAATTGAAAGAGAAAAAAAATCGGAATTTCAGATTCCTAAAGTTTTATTGGATGAGGATTCTTCTTCCAAACAATAACATCTCCTCCTTTCTTCTCAACACCATCCTAGTAGGCACCCGACTCTTCTGAGCAAGATGCCGAGGTTATATTTTCATTTTTTTTTCATCTACTGTAATTGCTTTTGTATTTATGTATTTTAGTATTAAGCAGTGTTTAAATTAAACAAAATTGTAAATCCCATCAATGTATAATATGCTAATAACAATGGATAGTGTTTAAATTATTTTATTAAATCCCATCAATGTATATGTCAATAACAATAGGATTTTTTTCATGGGAACGGATTAATCATTTTCCCTTTATTTCTTATGGGAATAATTCGTTTGGTATACGTCATGTTTGGTATAAGTCCAAGGATCTGGAACGGATTAAGGACGTATACCGAAGTACTACTGTAATTAATATAATTAACCTTTTAGATATCTTACTTGAATTTGATATATATAATTTTAATTAGAAAATATGGCAAATAATTTTAAATTTTATTTATTAATTAAATAAAAATAATTATATTTTTATTGTGGAAAATTCCGTAAAGTGGCTTTGTTAAATATTACAAAAACTATTCAAAAATTCTTACTTCGATTTTTTCTGTTAACAATCTGTTTCAAACGTATATTGTATATCGTAATTTTCTATAATATCTTAATAAAGTTCTCTTTGCGTTTGGACAAACGCATATTACTTAATGGAATGTTTTCACCATGATTATTTTGTTTATTACTGCAGTTATTTTTTTACCAAAATTTCGATCAGAAATAAAGTTCATAATAACAACTTATATAAATGTTATCTGTACGTCATCGTGGCATCTGGAATTCTGTCTAGCTTTTTATAAACATTATTATTATATGTTTATTAAAGTATTTTGAAATTAATTCATTAGCTGTTTATTCCAATTGGAATAAAGAGCAAATGGATAATTTATCTTTAATATTATTTATAAATATTATAATAGTATGGCTGAGTAACTTGAATTAATGTATAATAAATCGATTATATTTTGTTGCCTCACTTATTATTATGTGATACTGACGTTATGTCTGGGCGAATATATCATCATCCAATTTTGATATTTTGGTATTGATAAGTAAAATGGGATGTTAATGCATGCAGAACAGAGAGAAACCAAAGAAACATTGCATTATACTGAGTATTGTATATTCTAGCCGGTATGTTGGCGTTGGCCTTTTCTGGCACATTACTTGTAGGTTGCAATTAGTTTCCGGTTTGTAAGATTTTTTAATAGCTACAAATGATATTCCACCTGAAACCAAAGCTGAAAGAAATTGAAAACAATTGGTGAAATAGTGATGTCACTGATGATGTTTGTAACACCCTTCATTGTTATTTCGTGGTTACATCATACTTGTAAAACTATGACTTCATCCATACCTTTTGCTTTGTAACATCAACAACAGTCCGAAGGATTTAAACACGTATTTTAAAATTACAACACCAAAATGCCCTACTCATGGACGACTTTGAACAGCGTACTTTATGTTACTCTCGTGGAAGTCAACTTGAAAAGTTTGGTCCCGATAAGTCAAATGAAATGGGAACTATGCAGGAGAGACAAGTAGAAAGAACGACCCAATATACTCCATCCTCCTGGGGCGATGTTGATTTTGGTTGCCATATGTTGTTCTTCACTTGATACCAAGGGATAAAAAACGATCAAGAAAGAGACCAATTACAGATGGAGAGATGAGATTGTTAATTTTACATCGAAGTGTTGGATCAGAGAGGCTGTAGACAGGAAGAACTTGAAATTTCTTGGAGACTGGAAATTTCTTGGAGACCTTCATCATGTAGTGGATTGATAACGGTTAGATGAAATTGTTAATTTTACATCGAAGTGTTGGATCAGAGAGGCTGTAGACAGGAATAACTGGAAGTTTCTTGGAGACCTTCATCATGTAGTGGATTGATAACGGTTGATTATGATGATGATGATGTTACTCGTAAGGTCATGGGAAATCAATCAATTAAATTTAATCCCGATAAGTCCAAAGGTGCATAACAGACAAACAAATATTGCATTTTATATATATAGGTAGATGTAGCTTTGTTATACTCGTACTGTAAATGTAGTTTATAACATATCTTTTACTAATTATTATACTTTTAATCAGAAATAAAGATAACTTAAACAATAAAGTGACATATTTAACATAGTATTTTAGAAACTGTTTTCATTAGTGTATATTTATGAACATATAAAGATGAGAAGGAACACATAAACAACAAATTTATTACTCATTCAATAAGAGATCAGTAAAATATAGTTTCCTTCTTAATACGAACAGAGCCATCCAACAGCGATTTGGCGCGAATTTTTTTTAACTTACTTTTTTTGTTTTTATTTTTATTGATAATTTAGGGTTTATTTTTATTTTACTTCTTTAATATTATAATAATGCTAAATGTTTAGTGTTTTTTGCTAAATGCGATAAAACATATTTTAAAAATCGATTCAATTATTCGAAAATCAGTATTTAATTTTCTAAAATTATTATTCATTTTATACTCATTATTGTAAAGTATTTTCTACATATATTGTGATTAATAACGCTATGAAAATTTAAAATTTTAAATACAAATATATTTGAATGATTCTGTGCTATATAGTAATAATTATTTTACTCTTGAGTATTTATAACAAGTAAATAAATATTCTTCACAATACTATTATTTAAAGGCACTTTTGATAGTCCTGCCAATTTTCTTAAATAAGTTAGTTAGGTATCAGTGAGAACTTGTTCAGACGTCAGGCCTGATTGAATGGATGAACTTTCTTTGTTCTATGCTACACTTTAAGTATTATTTATCAAATGTGATGATGGAGAAGAGCTGTTTAACATACTACACATTACTTACTAATTATAAAAAAATATTTATTGAAAAGAATAGCTATTATTATTCTTAGTTTGATGATAATTTCCATCAATCAGAATGAATTATACATTCAAGTGATTATTTTATCGAAGCTATTTTATAAGTTTTGTTGATTCGATAAACTTCATTATCATTACTCGACTAGTTAAAAGTTTTAAAAAGAAGTTTTCGTTAATTTTCGAATCATTAAATCTACTAAATATTAAAAATAGTTACGAATTTATTATCGAATTTGACTCACCCACTGCATGAAGATATACGGTCAGTAATGTTTCACCTTGACAATTGTAGACTGGTCTAATGGCGAGAAGCTGTATAGATCTGGTGTAGATGTTTATAGTTCAAGGTCGATCATAGAAAATAAAAATAAAGAAAATTCGCCATTTTAGAACGAAGTGAATGAACTCCATTTACGTGCATGACTGATATGAACGAGATAACCTCGAGTAAATTGATTCATTGTTATATCACTAATCTATTCGATAAAAAAACTTGATTAAAAAGAATTTATTCTTCTTTCTGCAGAACTCTCTTCTTATAAAATTGTAACGATGTTCACTGTCCTCTGTTTCAATGATAACATTTATCAATTTGTACGGTTAAATGTGATAAAAACAAAACTGAACGAGTTACAAAGATACTATGATATACATTAAAGCACGCGAAATAAAAAGGAATGTTCATCTGAAAATTAAATATCCGGGGATATAACTAACCCCCTAAAACCCTACCTCGGGATAACCGGAGTAGGGTTTTAGGTATATCTCCGGTTATCCCAGGGATATACCTTTTAGGTATTTTTGAGAGAATCTAGTAGACCCGCAATGAAAAAATGAGTAAAGTGAACGTGAATCGAGTGTCAAAATGGATGAAAAAATATTTATAAGGCAAAATAATCTTTCTCTCTAATGATGAGATGAAACCAATGCGATTTAATATACAGCAATCTTATGTAAGAAGAAATTACCTCCTGAAATTCGAATACATTCGATACATTAAACCAGGAGTGTCAAACTGGCTGTCCTCGACATTATTTTTTGTGGCCCTCAACACTCTTAGCTAAAATGAAAATCAGAAAAATATGTTATGAGATAATATGAAGTAACTGTCACTTCGTAGCTATGTCATATACTATGATACACTAGTTTGATTTTAATGAAATCTAATTGCTTGAGTTTTTTTTTTCGACTGCCTTATCGGACATATATGTAGAGATGATACTGATCTTTCAGATCGGTGATACGTGGTTTACCAAACAAGGAAAAATTGAATTTACACATCGGAACATTTTTCGGTCAAGAGGTAATACGTTAATCACAGAACGTCATCAACTATTGTTACTAGATGGCGCAATATATACAAGTATAGTAATATGAGGTGGGCTATGTGTTAGAATCTTTTTTATTTTGCATGTTATTTTGACAGCCTTCTGTTGTTTTCTTTTTAAATTGCATTTTTTAACTTAAGTTTAATAATAATTAACATTCTTCTGCATTATATTTATTTTTTTAATTTTTTATAATAATATAAATCATTGACAAGATAAAGACACTTATATCAGTCTGTTAATTAACATAACACTTTATATTTTTTATTTTTTTTTTTCATTAAAAATAATGTCGTATTTTAGTTTTAATAAACGTTGATAAGATATAAGTACGAAATTTATTGTTTTCTAGAAGATTTAATTAAAATAAGTGATATAAATCAAATTAAATTTTCATAACACACTTAAAGAATATATTTATTTTTTTAATGCTCTTATTAAAATTTTTTTATAATCGAACTACGCAAAATTCGATGTATAAATCAGCGATTAAAATCTTTAAGTATCAGTTATCAGATTATATTCATAAGTTTAGTAGTCGAAAAATTCAAAAATTATATACGTAAACAAAAAAAATTTAAAGTAAAAAAAAAGAAAAATAATATATTCGCGTAAAACTTTGAATAGTTTGCCCATGTTATAAATCCTATTAAAAATTTCGTTTCATATTCTTGGCTTTTGTGTTTACGTAGGTTATTTTAGTAACCATAACTGAGAGTTATCATACTACAGCTATGATAAAAATGAATGAAAACTGTTCTAAATTAAATTTTATACCTTTAAAAAAAATTCTTCATTTTTATAAAATTGAACCTTACAATAAACTGTTCTTTTATAAGAATGCAAGTAGAGAGGTGTATTCAGTAAATTCTCATGAGTATAATACCCTCTGCTTTATGATAGGTTGTAATATTCTTTCTATCTAAAAGTTTTTAGTAGTTGCCCCATCGAATGATAGAAAACGATCAACTTGGGTACTGTTGATAGCATATAGGGCCCTGTCAAGTGGATATCTACAATAACATTCATATGCTACATCAGATATAACTTATATATATATATAAATCTATTTTGCTTTGTTTCTAATTTCGTAAGCACTCGTTTTATAATAAATAGAGAGTTCTGTGCTATACTGACTGATATTTCTGTTGTACTATAATGTCACTTATTATTATTTATAGATCTGACAAGCTGCAGTTCTGCGTAAATGGCACTTAAAG
The DNA here is from genome assembly GCA_000484575.1 of Olivierus martensii. NCBI lineage: Eukaryota > Metazoa > Arthropoda > Arachnida > Scorpiones > Buthidae > Olivierus > Olivierus martensii. The sequence continues at coordinate 31,421 of AYEL01070475.1, read as the reverse complement.
ATTTTATCATGAGCGCAGTGAATACAATATTTATAAAGTTCTACTTGATTATGTTGCAGTAAAAGAATTGATATAGGTTTTCCTCCCCCTCTTTGTTTTGCTTGTTTGGCTCGACTTTATCTTCTGATGGTTGCTGTGTCATATTTAGCAATTTATTGCTGGCGATCACACCACTTCATAAATTATGTTAGCATTAAAATTGCATGCTGTAATTTCACGTTTTGCTAATTTAATACGAAAATAGATACTGTATCAAAAGTTAATGAAGCATAAATTCATAATAGTTATAGAAATTGTTAGCGTTATTTTCTGGAAATTTATTTTGTAAACTAATGGACAATTTGCTTATCTCAGTGTTTAGTATGTTTTGCACTTTCAGCCATAGTTTCTTTTTCCATTAAGAAAAAATATTCACACATTTTTTAAGTTAATTAATTATGCCATGTATAATAATGTGCATATTGTGGTATGATGGAAGATAAGATGGTTAATGTGCAAAACTAATAAGATTTAGTGATCAAGTTGCACTTACGAGCTAAAATTATTAGGTAGATTTATAGGTAAAAACTTATTTAATAATTATAACGTTAGGACCACGTTGACGTGTGAAGTGTATCGATTTTTTTTCCCATCTTGAATTTTTAATAAACATGGACAATTAGCAAATATGTAAAAGCATAAATTTTATATAAACTTCGCTAAGCTGCTGTTATCTGCAATACTATTTGCATTAAGCAAATTTGATACAGTTTTTGAAATCACAAAGCACAACGGATTTACTTCATATTTTTCTTCTCCACTGTCAAAAACTATTTGAAAACGCTATATAGCAATTTACAATGAAACTCTTACAATAAGAAAGAGAAGAAAAGTAGATTGTATGGTGTAATCTTGTTATGTAAAAGATCAGATAGTATTTCATGCATTAGCAAGAGCTTTCCCATGAGATATTTTTCCTCTTCTGGTTTGTTTCTCTGTGAAAAAAAGAAAGAAAACAAAAGAAATTTTTAAAATTTCTTGATAAGTTTCTGTAACAAATATCGGCCATATTGATATTTAAAAAAAATCGATAAAATTTTTATAAAAGATGATATCGATTCAAATAGATTATTTATGAGATACCATCTTAAAAAGTAACGTTTTTGAAATTCAATAATGACTCATCTACCTCAAGAGTATTCTACAAGAATTGACAAATTAGAATTCCTTTTATATCCTAACATGAATATTGATTTTTATCGAAATTTACTTTGTTCCTACTCATAATGTATAAATAAGTAGTTTAGGCACAACGTCCTTTAATAACGTTTGCGGCATGGCTTTAATGTAGTAAACTAATATAATTAATTAATGTATAAACTAATATAGTAGTAACTTGTCAGTAATGTAATTAACGTCATTAATTATTTAATTAATTTTAGTCGACATAAAGGAATGTCTAACCGTAAACAATTTTTGATGAAATGTTTTAAGAACATTGCACGTTATCATTCATTTATGTCTAGTTCAGTATTTTCTGATGCGATTGTAACAAATCTTGGAAGATTTTTGCCAACACTTGGAATTTGTGAAATGTTACCAAACCGAATTTCTTAGAAGACGAAGTTAAATTCCAAACAGGAAGAGAGTACAAAGCACGTAAAAATATTAAAATCAGAGAGAAAAGAATGTCATTATTGCTTCGGGATGAATAGTAATATCATTGACCTTTAAAAGTCTAGATTTAGAAGGTTGAAACTATCTCGTTTTCAAATAAAAATATAAGAAAAAGAGATGTTGTCACTTAAAATGGGTTATTACAGTTTCACTCCAAGTATACCCTAGGGTTGCATTCCTTAATTTCTTCAACAGAAAGTTTCCTTTAAGGAAAAGAAAACATTCTGTCATAAACGTTCTGTTTCTTTACTTTGTTATATCAATCAAAATCATATATCTTCTCTCGGAAAAAAAAAAATTTTTTTTTTTGTTTTCTTCTCTTGCTACAACTATCACAATTTCATTTTAAAATAAAATAAAATTCTTGTATTTCTTCCTTTCTATATATATATATATATTTAATTAAATTTTAAAAAATACATCAGCTGATATAGGAAATTTATAGATATATATTTTTTCTCGAATGGCTTCTCTACTTCAAAATTTTTTAAAGAAAAAAAAACATCTACATTAATTAATTTATAAAAAAAATGCCTGTAAAATATAAAAAGTCAATTATTTTAAGTATGCTTTTATTTATTTAAAAAAAAAATAAATTAACTTCTATCATGAGAAAACATATCAGCGCAGTTAACTTAAGAAAATATATTGCATTAAAAAACTCATTATTTATAAATTATTTTTAAAAGAATATATGAAAGATTTTTGTCATTATAGTTTATCACAGAGTACATATTCTTTTTTTCTTCTTTTCTTTTTTGCTTTTTTTTTTTAGTCATTGTATAAAATTCTTTCGTGGTAAACAATGAACGTATTATTTATGAGATTTCTGCTGTTATAAATAAAGTACGGTATATAAAGACAATTTAATTAATGGAGGAAGAATAAGTGTTGATATCGTTTAAGATTGAAACGTATTCTTCCTTGCAAATTAATTAGGATTAAATTAATGAAAAATTACAAAGGCATTTATGATCTTTAATTTTATCCCATGTAAATGCTTCGATTATATCAAATTAACATTAATTGTCTATTTTTTTAATCTTATTTGTTTCCAGAATATTTAATTAAATTTTTTATTTTTTTTTTATAATAAATCTATACCATTTCACAATTTTATTTTACTTATCTCTACGTAATCAAGGTCGTCCTTGGCTTAAAAATAATTTTATATTTTTCTACAGAGTTAAATCTTATTATTTTTCTTCACAAAAATATATGATAATACATTTTCGAAACAATTTTATCTAGTCTATTTTTATTTTAATGAACGTAAAATTTGGAATATATGATTAAAAAATCGTTGTTATTTTTTTTAGTAATTTTTGTTGTTGTTGTTTTGAAGAATTTTATTACCGAAACACTCGTTTCAATTTTAGAAAATATAATTTTCATAATTTAAAATGTTTAGACGATGTTGATGATGATAAACAAGTAGAAAAAAAAAAACAAGCAATAAAACTAAAAACCATAAAATCACACTAACAAGATGGAATTTTATAAATATGTAAATTTGGGATAATGAGGATTAAGTGCTTTAAATCTTTTATAATTTATAAAGTAACTTTACAAAAAACAAAAAATTAATTTTTTATGAAAGTAAATAAGATATTTTTCTTTCAGAAAAAAAATGAATTTAGATACTTTATGTACATATTTATATTTATTTATCTCTGGTGATTGAAAATATTTATTATTTTTTTTTTTTAAAATTTTATTTTATAAAAATATATATTTTTTTTTATAAAAAAAAATCATAAATCCCAATTTTATTATATAAAAAAAATATTTCAGATTCGCCAATATTACGGTTGGCACTTGGTGCAAACATTCAGCATTCATCTATCAAAGAAGGAACAGATGTTTACTTCGATTGCAACGTGAAAGCTAATCCTTGGATAACAGATATAGGTTGGATATTTCAAGGCATGCCTTTATTAACCAACCTGTCAAGTGGTGTCATGGTTAATAACCATTCATTAGTACTGCAGAAAGTCACAAAAGAACATAGAGGAAGGTATCAGTGTATAGCTACTAACGTACAAGGAGAAGGGCAGAGCGAAGTAGTCAAACTAGAAGTTCAATGTGAGTAAATATTAAACTTATTGGCGAATTTAAAATAAAAACTTTTTGTTTTTTTTGTGAACAAGAAAAAAATTGCATTTTATTGATTAAGATGAAATAATACCAACAAAAAAAAAAAAAAAATGAATTTCGAAATTGCAAGTTTGAAATAAATCTAAGATTTCTTAAAAATAGTAAAAAAAAAAAAAAGAATTATATCTATTTTATTATCCATTTTAAAAAAAATAAAATAGCATGATATCGTGATATTTGTACCAATGAAAAAAAGAGAAAAAAAAAAGGATACATCGATAGTAGAAAAGTCATAAAAAATACAGGAAAAGAATCATTTTCGAAAAGAAATAATAGAAAGATGTTAAAACTTATTTTTTTTTTACTTTCTTTTCAATTTGAAAAAAAAAAAAAAAAAAGGAAAAAATTCGATTTTTGTCATCTCCGAAAATCATTTTCCGGAAAGTGATTGAAAATAAGAATTTATCTTAAATTCAGTTATTAAAACGAATTTTTTTCTCTTTCTTTCTTTCGGCTCTCGTATGTATAAAAATCTAAATACTTGTACTTCATTATAAGCGTTACGTTATTTATTTTTTTAACGTTACGTCGGCAGTGTAGATCAAATTATTTATATTCTAATACTTCTTAAATAACGTTAAATTAAAATAGCAGCAACGTTTTTTTTTTTACTTAAGGCTATTACAAGCGCACTCATTTTAATAATTGAAAAGTGGAGTGTGTCTTGTCAAGTAAAGATGTTCGTCAGAAGACAATTTTTATTTAAAATTTAACCTGGAAATAGTAAGCTTACTCGATAAAAATGCGTAGGTAATCTAAGATTACTGGTATTCTTTGCAAACTATTGCATGGTATTTTGTTCATTGTCACTTAATTCTTTCTTTCGTTCCAACAGTTCTGAAAGTGCAATACATCAAAAAAAGTGTCAATGGGTATTCAATCTCGGTCCGATGATTCATCTGCAGATTATTTTGAGTCATATAACTGGAATTCTGTTTACTTTGGCCCAAAAAAAAAGAAAATATGTGGCAGGAACTTGCGAAAGATCTACAGGAATCTAGGATACCATCGATGTGATGGACACAGTAATTAGACACGTGTATAACTTGCTTTTTTAGAGCTTTGAGTAGATTGCTTTTTAAACTTTTTTATAATAATATTTAAAATATAATTAATCCTGTTTAATTATTGGAATAAATTATATCGCCAAGTTAAGTTTAATTAGCATCGTTTCTTATTTTTAAACGTAAACTTTTCGATCAACACTCTGAGAAAACTAACTTCTGATGGCCGTTAAGTCTCGAAAATTCATCATTTTTAAATAATGGAAGTTGAAAGTTAAAATTGCATAAAATGTCAAAAATTGTAGATGATAGAAACTATTTAATAATGTATATCACGAGTTGAAAAATAAGTAACAGATATACTTAATTTCCAATACTTTATCTTTGAAATTTAAATATTAAAGAAAAGATGTCGGAAATAAGTTCCAGCATTGCAAACTTCAACATTGAAAGCGCTGAGAAGTCGACAGCTGGTTACCTAAGTGTATTGGAGTAGTAATTTTCTAACAGCAAGTGAATTTCTGCACAACCATTAAGTACTCCACTTTCTATCCTAAACCAGAGTTTGTGCTTTATTCGCCTCGACATTCATTTATTAACTGCAAACCATTTCCTTTTATTGGTTGCAATTCTCGCTTTTACAATAAGTATAGTCTTTGTGTACAAAATTTTAATCTTTAATGATAACGCATTCATACGGATATATACTACTATTTGTGTAGATCATATATAATTAAATTTATCTGTATAGTATATATAAAATATGAAAACTTTTATAGTGTACTGTCCACATACATCCGCTTCTCTTGGAAAGCTATAAGTATTAGTTTTCTGTATTTTCCTCAAGAAACTTTGTATTAATAATGTAACAGTAAATGGCTGATGCTATTTCCGACAGATGCTCCAGTGTGCAAACAACAGTATGTAGCAATCATTGAAATAACCAAAGACGAGCCAACTAATGTCACATGCGAAGTCGAAGCTGATCCAACAGATTCTACGTTTCACTGGACACTCAACAACACTGCAGTTGACATTGATGTTCAGACATTATTTGCTAATGGGACGATGACAATGATAACTTATATTCCTAGAACGTCTTTGGATTTTGGTGAATTGTTATGCTGGGGAAGAAACAGCGTAGGAGTGCAAAAGTACCCTTGTGTCTTCAGAATTAACGAAATAGGTAAGTACACTAATGGTTTCCAATTCTTTCTAGTTACTTAACTTCGAAAATTCTCGATTATTTAATAATTAGAATGGATACTAAATAATTAATCTTGTTTAATAAATTAATTATCTTCAAAATTGGCAATTAAACTATGGCATTAATTGAGGATTTTTTTATATAAAAATAATCTCAATTTCTTCTTACACTGAAGAAATAAAAAGAAAAATAATAATAAAAACTATGGCATTAATTGAGGATTTTTTTATATAAAAATAATCTCAATTTCTTCTTACAGTGAAGAAATAAAAAGAAAAATAATAATTTCTTTATTATTTTTAAAGCTGTATCTTCGACCATTTAAAAAGAAATTGAAAAAATTTGTAAGAAAAAAAAAGCAATTGAATTTTTTACAAAAATTCAGTAAAATTCGCGAATTGTTCGAGAATAAATGAATAGAAATATTTTATTAGAAAATTGATCTGAAAAAATGTTTTAAGAGACACAAATATGTTATACCAAACAATAAAATTCTGGAAACAGTTTTTTCCTGGGAAAAAAATATACTAATCTTATTTTATTTTTTTTAACTGCACGTTTTGTATTTTCTCTATAAAATTATTACACTTTTAAATCAACCTAACCAAAACAACTGTCATGTCTACAATAGACATGTTCTCTCAGTATGGTCTGTTACTGTAAAGCAAGTAAAACGGGCGTGACCACATAGTTTATCGTTGTTGCCGCGACAAGACTTACAAGTACGTCATGATAAAAATAAATTTTCTTTGTTACACTCCATTTTGTTGTACCTTGATCTTGTACTAAAAGTTATGACAGGAATTTTTGGATTCATTTCCTTAGGTTACTGTAATGTATAATAAAAGATAATAAATAGGCGAGTGCCTCCAGGTTACTTGCATAAACGGAAATATTTTATTTGATTTTTAAAAATACTCTCTTTAATATTAAATTCTTATGCATTTTACAGGCGCTTTAGCTTTTTTTCTTTTATTTTTTTTATTTTTTCGACATCATATTTTTCTCGAGATGCTTTCGAACTTTTTTTAAAATATTTAATATATTATTTTCCTTTTTTTTCCCTCCTTGTTTAATTTATCACAAAACTTACCGCGTAATAGAGAACATTTTGGAGAAAATTTTTACTTCTCTAAATTTTTAACATATTTTTATTTTAATATTAATTAAATATCGGAGATAATTTGTACGTATTTTCATATTTAAAAAAATTTAAAACTTAATTTCATTTAGAATTTTAAAATTATATATAAAATATATTGATTAGCTAAACTTAATTAACTTTGAATTTTTGCTCATTTAAATATAGTAACCTATATTTAATTTTAGAAAGGAGTAAAGCTGTAAAAACTGAATGATTTTTTAAATAATGCATTGAAGTTAGTTAAGTAAATTAAGTGTGATTAAACAAAAACCATTAAGTCATTCGTAACTAATATCTACATTAAACCATCAAAATATATAGTAGATTTTTATTATAATAATCAAAACTTAATAACAATTAACTGTAGTTTTTTTAATAACTATTATCTGTAACAACAATTATCAGTAGCTTTTTTACTAGCAATTATCTGCATCAACAATTTATCAGTAGTTTTTTAATAGCAAATATTTGCAACAATTATCAGTAGTTTTTTTAATAGCAAATATTTGCAACAACAATTATCAGTAGTTTTTTAATAGTAGTTATCTGCAACAATAATCATAAGTAGTTTTTAATAATAATTACCTGCAACAACAATTATCAGTAGCTTTTTTAATAACAATTATTTGCGACAACAATTATCAGTAGTTTTAATAACAATTATCTGCAACAACAATTATCAGTAGCTTTTTTAATAACAATTATTTGCGACAACAATTATCAGTAGTTTTAATAACAATTACCTGCAACAACAATTATCAGTAGCTTTTTTAATAACAATTATTTGCGACAACAATTATCAGTAGTTTTAATAACAATTATCTGCAACAACAATTATCAGTAGCTTTTTTAATAACAATTATTTGCGACAACAATTATCAGTAGTTTTAATAACAATTACCTGCAACAACAATTATCAGTAGCTTTTTTAATAACAATTATTTGCGACAACAATTATCAGTAGTTTTAATAACAATTATCTGCAACAACAATTATCAGTAGCTTTTTTAATAACAATTATTTGCGACAACAATTATCAGTAGTTTTAATAACAATTACCTGCAACAACAATTATCAGTAGCTTTTTTAATAACAATTATTTGCGACAACAATTATCAGTAGTTTTAATAACAATTATCTGCAACAACAATTATCAGTAGCTTTTTTAATAACAATTATTTGCGACAACAATTATCAGTAGTTTTAATAACAATTATCTGCAACAACAGTTATCAATAGATTTTTAATAGCAATTATCTGCAATAGCAATTATCAGTAGTTTTTTAATAGCAACTATCTGCAATAATAATCATAAGTAGTTTTTTAATAACAATTATTTGCAACAACAATTATCAGTAGTTTTATAACAAAAGGAGTAGATTCAAACATTCTTTATTAATCATGACTCCATGCAAGTTTCTGATTAATGAAGACAAGCACAATATTATATTTCTCCATGAGAAAATTCGCAAGGAATAAAGTGAAGTTGCTAAGAGATGATGCTCTTAATGCGCTCTCCAAGTTCAGCATAAAATGGTATAAATTCTAAATATTTTATAAGTAAAATTGTTATTGTATGCTATTGAAAGATAACAATGAACACGAATAGCCAATTAATTGTCTTTTGGCATAATTCTGCCATAAGATTGTTTTCGTTGTGAATGCTATTTGCATTAACTGGATTAGGAAGACAGAAATCCGGTTAATGCGAAGGGACGTACATCACTGTTTATAATTACACGCCTGTTGTGAGACAATAGATTGATGAGGTGTGATCAACTTACGTAAACGCTTTCTACCTTTTATCGATTTAAAATTATCGAAATAAGAGAATAGATAAATGAATCACGACATTTTAAAGGACAAAATTTAAAGCCAGCATAATAATTCGTCAATGAAAGTAAAATCGGGTATCTTAGAATGATTTGCAATGATTTCGTAACAATAAGAGGCAACGTCAGGACAATATTCATGTATTATCTTATTGAGAATTTATGTAACAAGTTGTAACTTGTTTTCGTAAACTACACACATACCATTATGTGTGTAGTTTTCATTAAATTTTTCATTACTACCCATAGCCAGAACCAGAAATTTTCTAGTAAAAGCTAAAGAGAATATAGTTTTCAGTAAATGTAATCTAATCCTTTTTTTGTCATTAATGAGAATAACAATCTCGAAAATTTCTCTACAAATTAACTCAATTAATAAAGAATTTCAGTAGATAATCTAGTTTAGAATTTCATGCTTTGCACTAATTATGCTTATGTTACACTTGCGTAATTACGTATATTATTCTTTATTGTTATTAAAATTACTCTGCCGTTATTTAAGAATGTTTTTTTACACTTCGCTCGAAGAAGTTTTGCATATTTTTTAATTAAAAAAAATTCCTAACACAGGCTTATACATAATACCAGCATTTATTTCTTGATATTAAACATAATTATGCATACTAATAAGTAAAAAAAAAAAATATGTTTATTCAGATGGCTAAGTTTATCATTAATCAACTCTTACCGACGTCGTTCTACTATTATTTAAGCAAAATGAGATTTATTAAACATATATGTTTTTTTTCGTTTTTCCTAATTAAAAATTCGCTTCACAATAAATTTCATCTTTCTTTTCATTAAATTTTTCGTCACTACTTGCATGTAGAAAATTATTTTTTCTTCTTCTTCTTCTTCGTCTCAGGTTTTGTCCCTTTGATTTTTCCCATTCCTGAATCTCACGCTATGATAACCATTAACAATTACTGCTCGCCATCTTATCTAGTGATATTTTAATGTAACTTAGAGGTATTTTTTTTCTTCTTTTCTCATTTTAAAATTTTTTATGGCTGGTGTATTATGCAGTAAATGCAAACGGAAATTTATTAGAACGTAATGAAAAGTTTTTAAAAAGAATATTTACTCTTAAATAGAAATTCAAATTAAAATTCGAACGTTGAAACATTCCGAAAACTTCTGTGGCTATTATATCACGCATTCTTAAGGGTATTGAATATCTTTAGAAACTGAATGAATACTTTTGAGGAATAATTGTAACTGTAGAGCAATTAAACGATGAAGAGAGATGCATTTGAAGTTAGAAGTGAATGAACGGATTGAGCCATTTATTGTTACCCACGTGGGATTTCATCAGTTAATACTGCAAATTGGGGTTGTTTCAAAAGGGATTTCCGTTTAATTTAAATACTGTTAACAAACCCTTCTATAGCTTATGACTTGGGTTGTTAATCGTCGAGATGCGGTTTCTTCCTTTTTACTAGTACGGTATTAATTACCTTTAATCATTCTGTTCAGTTTTCCAATCGCGATACATCGGAAACCATTTCAATTATCTTCCTTTAATATTTATAAACTTACAGGTCGATAACTGAAAGTATTTGTAACATCTGCGAAAAAATACTTTTAATTTTTTTTCCATAGATGCATAGTCAAATTGGTTCTCCATTTCTAAATTTTTGAACTTTCAAACTGGATCCAAACTTAAAAAAAATGTTTATTCAGCTGTTTTATTTGTACAACTGTTCTTATTTTTTATTCGTAGAGAGTTAGAAAAGTTTTTATTCGCTAAAGAGTGAAGTTGCTGTCTCTGAGGGAATAGATAAAATAAATCAATATTTAGTTTCTTGGTCCGAAAGTACGTTTTTAGGCTGTAAAGTTTTTCCAACTGGTTATTTGTTGTTATTATTTTGTTAACTTTTATCTACAGTTTTCTGATTTTTATGTGAAAGTAAAGCTTTTCAGATTTATCGATTTATAAATTCTCAATTATATATATATATCCGAAGATCAATTCTTCTATCAAAATTTTCCTCGAGAACTTTCCTTTACAGCACTTTATATAACATTTAGATCGTTAACACACGAGTAACGTCATTAATATACAAGTAGTTAAGCATGTAGTGTCGTAAACAATGGGAATACCTGCACTAGACAAGCGAAGCTTCCAAAAACGATGCAGTGTGTGTGTGTGTGTGTTAGTGTGCAACTCCACCTTAATACTTCAACCAAAGCAATCAGTGCCACGTTTCAGTAGTCATTAATCCTTTGTAAGACCAAATATCCATTGAATGCAGGAACGAATGGTGGTAGTGGCAATTGTACTTAACAATTTGTACGTTGCTCTCGCCAGCTTTGCAGGCTACAAAGGATCCACTCCACAATATTGAAGTGCTGCGGACTGTGCGTGTATCCATATTAATCTGATTGAAATTAAATTTTTTTTTTAAATTAGAGTTAATTAATTAAATATATCTTAAGAGCTGATTGAGAAATCTTCCGAGTTTCTATCAATAATTATCTCGATTAGAGTTAATTAATTAAATATATCTTAAGAGCTGATTGAGAAATCTTCCGAGTTTCTAATTATCTGGAGTTTAAAGTTTTATTTGAAAGAAATCGTTAATAAATTTAAATAAATAAATAAAAAGAACCTAATTTACATCAATCAGTTTACAAAATTAGCATAAGTATTCATTTTTTTGACAAAATTATTAATCATCAAAACATCTATTGCTTTAACTTTATTTATTTCTCACAAAAATATTCCAATTTCTTTTTTTTTTTTTTTTTTATTTTTAAATTTCAAAAATTCGATGATTCAATTTTTATTTTTGCTATTTCTGCGAAGGTAGTTGTCGAATTATTGTTAGAACTTTACAACAGTTTATGGAATTATTGAACAATCACGTCGATCAAAAGTTAGATAATTGAACAAGTTAACTTGTATTTGTTACTTTCATTGAACATTCCCCCCCTCATGTTAACGATAAAAGGAAACATCTAGTAGGAATTTTCCAGATAGAAAGATGGATTCCGCACACCTAAAAGCAAGTTCTTTATTGACAGTATTTCCAATAATAACTGAATTCTTTTCACGCTTCATTCGATATAAGTAAATGACTTTCCTTAATAGTTTTCTCTCTCTTCGTGTATGCTAAAGAAAACTTAACTTTTAATAACAATGCTTCCAAATTTATACGTTTATTAAAACAAAATTTATCTCGACAATATTTACTCATTTTTTTCTTTCAATAACAAAACTATATATCGAGTTATGTAAATTAAGAAAGATAATTAAAGAACTGAGACTCTCTTAATTTGGCAGTTAATACAAAAAATAACCGCTGGGGGAAGTTTGGCTAGTATAGAATCATCGGAATATATGGGTGTTTTTTTTATCTTGATACAATGAAATACCTTAATTGGATCTCATTATTTCATAAAAAGTTGTAGAGTTTCGAAGGGGCAATCAATTGGTGACCTTGAATGTGACCTTGACCTTGACCTCGACCTTCAAAGTCATTGAAGGTCAAGTCAGTTTTTTAAATGGGAATACTTTTCACCCTAGCAATGGAAAGAGTGGAAAATTTCACAATCGAATATATCCTTGACCTTAAGGTCTAGGTCAAAGGTCAAGGTTATTTGCAGGTCAACAGATTTTTTCCAATGGGAAACCATAATTTTTATCACTGGAATTGACAAGGAGGCCTATTTTACATTTTTTAATGACCTTATTATTTTGACCTTTAAAAGCATTCACTACTTTTAGCACTACTCAGGAACAACGATGTGGATGTTAAATATTATGGTTTCCCATTGGAAAAATCTGTTGACCTGCAAATAATCTTGACCTTTGACCTAGACCTTAAGGTCAAGGGTATATCCGATTGTGAAATTTTCCACTCTTTCCGTTGCCGGGGTTAAAAGTATGTCTTCCCATTTAAAAAACCAACTTGACCTTCAAATGACTTTGAAGGTCAAGGTCACATTCAAGGTCACCAATTGATTGCCCCTTCAAAACCCTACGACTTTTTCCGAAATAATGAGATCCAATTAAGGTATTTCATTGTCTCATCTCAAAATAAAAAAAACACCCTGTATATATCAATATCAATATCAATAAATGTAATTTGTTTTATTTTAATAGTATATATTAAATTTCATTGAGATTTGAATCTTCACTTATTTGCATTGCAATTTGATATACTACTACCCAGCTATTGAAACATTGGAAAATATTATTGTAATGTATATGAGAAAAACCATAAAAACACCGTTAATATTATTGTAATTACTATAATTAAAAAAAATGTCAAAAATCATAATTTTTAAATCATTTATTAAAAATAATTAGTTGAATGTTTTCATTTTAAGATTTGTCAGATGAATCAACACATTGACTGCCACTATTTGCAAAATTTTATCCAGTTCAATGAGTTACAATTGACCAGGTCTTTGAAAGTGAAATTTTCTATTGTTTAGAGTCATTTAAAAATATTATTGAATATGTATTAATATATGGAAAATTGTTAAGATTTTGTGTTAAATCCTCTCCTTTTTTGTATATTAATATTTAATTTTATAGTTTATTTCTTGAAAATAATCATGCAAAAGTAAGAATATTAAAAATAAAATTATTTTTCATTTATAGTTTATGTATTTATTTTTATTTAGATTTTTGTTTGAAGAGATGCATTAAACGATACTAGTGCTCTACTTAATATCATTATTTCACTGTGTGATTTAAGAAAGTAAGCATGCTAATCCATAAAAAGCTAAATAAATTGCAATATTTGAAATTAATTTAAAGCAGTTATGTCAACTATTATAAAAATTAATATAACTCAAAAGTAATCAATTTGCTTTCACTAAATTAATCATGAATCATTCAGTTTACTTAGTGATTGAATCTTTTTAATTGAATTGCTCATGAATGATCCATTACTAATCTATACACAGAAAGTGAATACATATACTAAGTTTTGCATTCTCTTATTTTTTTTTATTAGATTCTTTCCTATTTTTTAATATCTCTAAACAATAGAGCCTAAAGTGCAAGCCATATTCTAAATAAAAGTTGTGTGCCCAAATGGACATCTAGTATGAATAAAATAATCACCCATTTCATAAATTTTAATTATCAGAAATTCCAACTTATATGAGTCAAATTACCAATTTTTTGGATGCTAATGATCAAATACTTTCTTCAATCTGGACAAAATTGTCAGAGCACAAAATCCCACTACTGCTTGACTAATTGATGTATCAGCAGAGCAAAATTGATCTTTAAAAAAACATCAAGTACTGTAATTTTTTCTTGATTATAAAACACTGCTTGACATTTTATTGATAAATTATTTTTACAAAATATATGAAAATCAATATTAAATATTGAGGATGTATCTTAGATGCAATAAATGTTTTGAATACTTTCTATATTATATTTAACATACTTTGCAATCAAAAGTAGAATAAAATTAAAAATACAGATTTTGCATTAATATGTAATTCATTGTATAGACCAGGGATGACCAAACTGTGGCTCTTTGATGTGGCTCCATACTATGAAAGTCAATAAATATGAAGCAAAAACAAATTACAGATATATTATTTTTTTATCTTTTGTAAAAAGTAGTATGCATCTATACAAAATAAATGTATTTGAAATCATTATTAAGGTTACCCGAAAAACTGATACTGTTCTCATTGATCCAGAAAGAAAATGCAGGTCTCGAGTATTTGAGATTCTCCTATGTGGCTCATAGTGACATGAAGTTTGGCTACCCCTGGTATAGACAGTACAATAATTCCTTATTCTTAACATATTTATTTTTATTATAGCATTAAACATAGAAATAATTGCATATTTGATTATCATATATCATTCAAATAATAACTTACAAATATAAAAGAAAGATCAAAACCAGCACATGCAAATAAAATTTTGCATAATGGATGGAACAGAAATTGGTCAGTCAATATTGATCTGGTGGAAGGGTGGATCTTTGTCCTGGCTCACAGTTTATCAATTTACTATATTTTATTTATTTTTGCAGATAGTACTTTAGTTGTCTGTACTAAAAAAAATAAAAATAACTACCTGTTATATAAACAATATGAGAGAAAGTCATTACGTAAGTCACAAAAGATAATAAAAAAATAATTTACTAAGACTTCCGATCTTTTAAAAAAATATATTATAAATAATAATATAAATAAATAAGAAAACTGTGTAATAAATTGTAATAGTCAAATTCAGAAAGATTATTTGACTATTTAACTAGAAAATCACCTAGATATTATGTAAATTTCAAATCATATTAATTTATTAAAAACTAGCCTCAATATAAAATATAACACAATTGAAAAAGTAAATAATAAAATCATAATCCCACCAATTTAAATTTAACAATCAGTTGAAATTTTTTTAATTGATACTTTTTTAAAAAATTTATTTTTTTTTTAAATTTCCAAATCAAAAAAAGAAAAAGAAGGCAAAAATTACTATAGTGATATATTTATTAAAAAACATGTCAGATATACACATCATACAGTTAAGTATAAAATAAGTCTTTTAATTAAATATTAACTAACAAAAGGATTTTTACTTGCAAAAACCATAATTGTATTGTATTATTAAAATAACATTTTACATTCAGTAGTGGAAAAATTATTGCATTATTCTATAAGTTTGTCAGAAGTTAGAAATATGTTCAATTATTGGTTCATAACTGTAAACTAGATAAAAAGTAAGATGCATTTCTTTGTTTTTTGACTGAAAAATCATCTAATTAACTTATATGAGTCCACTTTTCAAATTATTACAATATTGTTTGGAGCAACAGACCATTTAACTCAACTGTAATTCACTAATGGATATTCAGTTATGATGTATTAAGCAATGCATTAAATATTTTTATGTTATTTGCATTGCTTGTTATTTTGAACATCATCAGTACTATAATATTCCACATATAATGGCTAAATATGCTACTTATAGAGCAGTGATGCAATAATTTTTTCTATTATTGTAGTTAAATATGCAATGCATATAAAAATAACCTTTGTATAACACTATTAGATTCCTTTAAAACCTCATATAGTGAAAACAATGTTATATAGGTCTAAGAACCAATATAAAAAGAGGAGTTAAAAAGAGCACAATATAAAAAGAGGAGTTGTTCCAAAAGCTAACAAGAACATACTAATTTCTTAAAAATCTTTTAAATTCTTATAAAATATCAGAAACTTAATTTTTATTAAAAATAGTAATAATTGAACAAACGTCTTACAAACAAACAATAATTGAACAAACGTCATTTAAAATCTCATTTTAAAAAATATCCAGCTTGTGAAATAAGGAGGAGACTTGTAATCTTTGCCTAGGGTGCAAAATAACCTGGCACTGGCACTGCACACAACAGATTAAAAATCAGAATGTTCTAACAGAATTTAACTACCTTGCTATAGCAACTGCAAAACAGATTTGCGTAGAATAACACGATATTCAATTAAATAAAATATATGGAATCTGTCCATAAATATAGATAGATACAATACATAAAACATAAGAAAAAGTATAAATAAAAATGATACAGTAATATTAATATTACTGTTATATTAACATTACTCTTCAGTTAAGATGCATGAAAAACATTACTGGAAAGTATGCATAGCCCATAATCATGGAGGAAATATTGTTAATAACATAATGTGTAGATATGCATAATTATTTGCAGGGTTGCCGAGAGGGGATGACATCCGAGACTTTGTCACAGACTTGGCATCAAAAAGGGCCTGAGTGTTGAATCTGACATGCCTCATAATGTATCTGATAGTTCGCAGGCCGCCGCCAGAGCACTCAAAGCAGTCATGCTAAAATAAATTATTTTATATATAGCATGATACATAATGTATCTAATTCTGAATTTATTGTTCACTTTTTTTAAATAAATGCTTAATAAAACATTAAATAAAATAAAAAAAGCCATCTTAATAAAAAAACCATATAAAACATATGGCTTTTTTTATTAAACCAAAGTGATGTATTTTTTTAAGTGGGCTTGGACCACAGACTTGTCTTGGGCCCAAAAATTTCTCTGGGCAGCCTTGGCTGTTTGCATTGTTTCTGCCTTCCTAAGTTACTGGGGATTGAACATTAGCAATAATTCTTTCTTGGTTCCAGTAAACACATAAGGACATCTCATAAAACCACCATAGAAGCAAGATTTATATTGAAAGTATCTCTAGAACTTAAATTGTAGAATCAAAGAACTATGACTCTTCTCAGATATAAAAACCATAGAAAGTTTCATGTTAGCAATATCTTTTATGTTCTTTGATTCTACAATTTAAGTTTTTAGATGTACTCCTGATATAAATCTTGCTACAAAAATTACAAGACAGTTTCAAGGAAAAAAAAGATGTGTTGCTGCTAGATGACAATGCACCTGCACAGTGAGATGCAGAAACAGTCACTTTTCTGCACAAATATGACTATGAAACCTTGCCATCTTCCATATTCTCCCAACCTAGCACCTTCAGACTTCTTCCTGTTTTGAAATATGAAAACATTTCTGGGAAAAAGTTTTTCCAATGATGAGGAAGTCTTACTGCTGTGGAGAACTGACTTACTCCAAATCTGCTGATTTCTACAAAGATGAATTAAACACACCACAAGTGTGAGAAGTTTGTGGCCATAGGAAGTGGATATGTAGAAAAGGAAGAGTTGAGGAACCAAATTTCAGATTCCTAGCACATTCACATCATGATGAGGGTAAAAACTTTTGGCTCTCCCTCATTTATACTTTTTTTAGTAAAACACTTTTATTTTCAAAATTTGCTTTTAATGACACACTTTATAATGGGTACTTTAAGCATTTTTTGAAAAAATGTGCTAATCAGAGATTCCACTATGTTAATGTTAAAAATAATTCTTAATTATATTTTTATATTTCAGTTAACTACGTTTTACATATTTCATTTTAATAAACTATTTATTCCAATATTTTTTTAAATAGTATTATCAGTTCTCATTATTTGCTATGGCTTTAAATGATATAAAAGAAAATATGAAAAGTTTTCTTCCACAAACTGATAGCCGTTTTCGTCCAGATATACGTTTATTGGAAAATGGAAAAGTTGGTAAGTTTATGCTTTTAAATAAATAAAATAATTATTGTTTAGAATTAATCAGTTAATATTAAGTAATTAAATTATCAAATTCTTTAATTTCAAATTATTCACAAGGATATTTTAGATATGTTTTATTAATTCAATATTGGTTCTTTAAAAATTTATAAATTGTTAGTTCATTTCCAAATTTCCAGCAATAGATAGTCTGGCACTTTCTTATTCCAAAAAAATTATGACTGTACTTGAAATTCCCCTATAGCCTGATTAGTTGACTTTTTGAATATAGCATGTAAAATTGGTCTCTGTTTAAAAATGCAGATTAAATAATTATTGTCTCAACTAGTTAGAAACTTGAAATATCAATATTTAATACATTTTATATCTTAAAAATGCAATATCTGAAAGATTCATAAATATCCTAGATTCATTTCTTTATTATATTTTAAATTCTTACTAATCAAAATTTTAGAATCAAATAATTTAAAGCAGCCAAATTTATCCCTAATGTATTATTTTAGAATTAAACTATATTTTTAATAATAATTTTAAATTTATGCCATATTGTTATCATTTGTTGAATTAATAATTAATTATTTAAACATAGGCTAAACTGACATTATCTGTTATTTAATAATTGAATTTTTTGACTAAATTCCCAAAATAAAAATCATACTTGACTTGGAGTTACACTAGGTATCAGTTCAGTCCCAATATCTTAATCACTTAATCTGCCAGTTGCTTTGGTAGTCTATCATTTCAGAAAGATTATATATTAACCACTTTGGAATAATTATCAGACTTGGTCAATATCAGTGCTCCTGAACATGCTAACTACATAGCCATGAGCTCTCATACAAATGAGAGTGCTTGTGACTATGTAAATTCTTTAAAATCAAATCAAAAATATCTAAGTTTTGTAATAATATGCTTTCCTCTGTGTACAATAATCCATTATTCTTATAAAATTTATTTTTATTGTAGCATTAAATATAAAAATGATTGAATATTTGATCGTAAATTTCATCACATGCAACCTTTACCATATATTTATTATATTTTATTAAATTTTTTATATTATCTATATAATTATTATATTTAATTATGAAATATTCTAACTTTATAGTGCTTTTATACTTTGTGTTATATATAATAGCAAGTGGTAATATATTGTCTCTATGCATCTAATTGTTTAAAATATATTTTACAATTCCTTTTTCTCTTTCTATTCAAATAAAAAGAATATGATTTATTTTACTATCTGTTGACAAAATTATAATAAAATTTATTTTACATTGAAATAAAAAATAAGTTTTTCTAAATATTCTCCCTCAAATTATATTAAAAATTTTCTGCCTACATTTTACAAGAAAACTAGACTGTATCTATTTAATAATATATATAATAGAAAAATACTCCTAATATTAATTATATTTCATATCTCTAGTATTATGAGAAATTAATGTTAAAAATCTAAATTTCAAAAATATTATAAAATAACTTTTTATTTTATTCTATTTTTTCTTTTAATATTTAAAATAGTTTGATTAAATATTAAAAGTGTATCAAAACTTGAAAATGTGCCTTTGATATTAAAATCAATATAACATTTAATGTGTGCTAATTCTAAAACTGTTTTAATTAATAATATTAATGCTAATATCAATTAATCATAGTACAATAAACAAAATTTAATTAAAGTATTCTAATGCATCTTGACTGACTTATGTCAAATAGTAACATTCATGTATACCATAGACATGAAATTTAATCAACACACATTTCTTGCATTTAAGTCCAGGAATCATAAAAAAAATTGAAAAATTTGATTCTAAATCATTATATTCATTTATGGATAAGTAACATTATGCAATTAGTTATAATACAAATATTTTAATTATATATAAAAAAATAAATTTATTACATTGTGATAGTTATTAATTATGGATTTTAAATAATTATAAATTGAAATTATTCCAGATTATAAAAGACAATGAGATAAATATATCATTAGGATTAAAAAATGATTTAAATGATTAATATTTTAAAAAGGAGTGAATATGGAAAACTTACATATTCACTAAGGACAAATTGGAACCTGTCTGATTTTGATAAGTTTTAGAATTTTGTTTTTCACAAAGACTCAAAATCAGATTAATTTTTATAGAATTACATGTGTCAATAATGATGAATTTATACTATAAATTTTTAAGGTTATGTCATTGTTTTAACTTGTATTTTTATTTATTATAGATTAGTTTTGAATTTTCTTTAAACATATGAGTGTAACTTAAACTTTTATTTATATACATTACAACAATAACTTTTTCTATCTTACTTCATTTTTCTTTCTCTAGTTTATTTTTATTTTTTCTTTTTAATGAAAAACGTGATATTATGTTAATAAATCAATAAATATTAGCAAATTGTTTAAACTTAATGAACTATTTCTGTCTGCTAAAAACAGTGCTTGATTACACCTGTTAATTTTTATACTTTTTTTGTTTTTCCAAGTTGTTTTGTGTATTTTGATGATTGATTATTATTACAATTTATTATAACTAATTTGTTTTTCATACTTGATTAATTTTTGTAAATTTACTTCTTTTCAATAAACTTACATCCAAATTTTCATTTTTTTTCAAATCTCAAAGTTTCTATTAGATGGATTTTGGCTTTTTATGATATATTATTTTCTGCATTTCTTTTTATCTCTCAATGATTTACAGTTTTAAGATAAAGAATATTGCAATGATTTAATTTTTATTGAAAATCAACTCTCAATTCCTAAATCTTGAAATTTTAATTAATTTTTAATCATCATAGCACACAATTCTCTGTTTTTAATTGTTTAATTAAGAACAGGAATTATGAAGTGATTTAATCCAGACCAAGCTATAACTGTAGATCAATAAATGTGAATAATGTAAAAAACAAAATGAATTTTTGAAAAAATTTAAATAAATACACTCAAGAAAGAATTTTTATTATATTATTAAGAGACATGAATGAAATACAGGAATATAGTATGAGAAAGAATTTACTTTTAAGTTCATTTGTTGACTCAAATTAACTGATAATGGTAATTGTTTAAAAAGAATTTATGTGGAAAAAGAATATTCTTGTACTGAATACAAGATTCATGTTTATTCAAATAGTCCTCAACTTATAAAAGAGTTCAATTCAAATCTCAAGATCATAAGAGAGAGTAGTTGAAGTCAAAAATGTTCTAAATTTATGGATTTCTACTACAGATTATTATTAGGATACTATTCATTGTCATGATAAACTTAATGAACATAAAACTACAGGAACTATATACAAAATAGAATAATTTTGTACATCACGGGCCTTGCGTATATATGAATTATATTGACCAATCACAAAATTATCGATTGCATCCTTGTCATAAGCATGAAAGGTTATAAATCAATGATGTTTCAAGTCAAGGAAAATATATATATATAGGGTGAGTCATGACAAAAGATCATAACTTTGGGAACCAACAGCAGATGTTTGTATGAGTAAAAGAAACCATATAAGTATAGATTCAATTCTGAATGGTTTCTGAGCTAACAATAATTCACACAGCTGTGCAATCTTCAGTCTATACAAAAATTATTAGCCAATTGAAAACAAGAAATTATAGTTTATGGTTGTGTCTTACAGTATGCAGTAGATATTTACACAATCTAGTATGTACTTTCTTCAATGGATGCTTTTTGATGGTCATTTCCATGGCTGATGGATGGGTTGCAGAAACTAAAACATTGATTTGCCATCAAGATCGCCAGAACTAAATCCTTTAGATTAGGGCTGTCCAATAGGCGGCCCGCCAAGCCATTTTTTGCAGCCCGCGAAGCTTTTTTTTTCAAATGATACAAATAAGAGAACTCTTTCATATTTAAAAAATATATATACTATTAAAATATTGTATAACAATTTCACAACAATAAAAATAGCAAAACATTTCATATAAATATCTAATATACAATATTTTTCAGCAGTATATCAATATTCAGAGATTCAGAAGTTTGTAATAACGAATTCTGAAAGTTAATTATTTATTTTATAAAAAAGATGTAGTTTCCCCTGGATTTTTTCTATTCTCTCTTTGTTCCAGATCTGTAAATAAAAATTGAATATTTTTGTAGTGCTAACAAATTTCACTTTGATGATAATTTTTTAAGAAATGAATATTTGGATAATTCCAATAGTAATTTTATCTATTTATGATATAAGCATTGTAACTTACTATCTGTTAATATTATGAAATACAAGATCTCATATTTATATTAATATTACTCATATTAAATGTAATGAGTAATATGTTTAAGATATAGATTAATGATTATTATAGCTACATTTTAATTGTTTAACTACATCTGAAAAAAGAAATAAGAACTATCTTATTTCAATAACAAATAAAATTATAACAGATTTAATTAAATCATTGCTAATGCAGGCCATGTAAATTGTTGGGAATGTTTCAAATTATAATTACTGTTGTTAACAGGCCATTTTTTTTGCAATTAAAACTATTATTTTATCTAATAAATATATCTACTATTTTATTAAACAATTTCTATTTTATATTCAATTTCATTTATTACTTACTTGTATCAGACGATTTCCTGAATGATAAAATTATGTTTACAATTAAATGTAATAAACAACACACAATTGCTATCAGTCCAGCCTTTTGAAATGTATCATGAGTTCCATTATAATCAACATTTAAACCACTCAATAAACTTCCTACTGCAATACCTACATTTTAATGCAATATAAAAAAAATTATAATCATTTTCAAACTACTAAGTGTTTTAAACACTAAAAGCTTAAATAGTCAAAAATCTAAGGACTTTCACAGCAATAATCAATGTGGACAAAATAATTTGTTACACTAACATTTTCAGTACAAACAAACCAGCTTCAGCAAAGACAATATCAAAGTACATAATACATTTAAATAATAAACTTATTCTGTTCTAAAATTATAGTAAAAATATTTGAAATTTATAAAAAATTGAAATTGCAGTGTTTTAAATATGACATCTTAATCATATGATCTAGTGCAGGCTGTCCAAAAGGCGGCCCCCAGGCCGCATGTGGCCCGCCAAGCCATTTTGTGCGGCCCGCGAGGCTTTCACGATTTGTGATATAATATTACTTTTTAATGCTTTTTTCCACTTTTATTTATTACATTTTAAAGAGATTAATAAAAAGAATCCTAAAATTGAATTATATAAACTCAACTAATTAATTATTCTTAATTATTAGTAATTATTTAATGATCAACAATCTATCGATGACATCACACACGTCAATTTTAGTTTTAGCTATTTCAATTTAAAGTTTTGAATTGTGACTATATTTTAGTTATTTTTTGATTTCTAACACACCATTTCAGTGATTGTGTGATCATTGTTGTGAGCTTCTGTTTTAATATTTATTTATAATTTTAAAGAATCTTGCACATTTTCAAATTTATTAAAATTTTGATTACATAGAATAATTATAAGAATATTAAATAGCAATCTTTTATAATCACTTATATTTGTACTTATATAAATGAATTCACTTATATATATACAAAGTTGATAAAATTTTCATTTTTGATTTATATATTTACATATCATAAAACTTGATTACTGCTGGCTGAAGTTGACTAACACTATTTTTTCATGTATCTGCTATAAAAAGAGGGTCTACAATAAAAAATAAAATTCAATTAAAAAAAAATTATTTGTAATTATCAGTCTGCACATAATCTCTGGTAGTATATATATCACAGGTTAAGAACCACTGCTACAGATTATATTTACAATTTATTAATCATGGTAATATCATTAATTAAATCATATGTATACTTTTTATAAAGAATCCTACCTAAGGGATCTTCCCTATTTCCCTGATCTGGAATTGTGAATACTCCAACTACTTTGTGTCCATCTTGTTTTAAAAGTTTATACACACCACTTGCAAAAGTACTCTGTCCAATAATGGCAATCTTCATGTCATAAAAGAATACCTATAATTATATTCAGAAAGTAAAAGTATTATTCTAATGTAAAAACCATAAAAACATATATTACTAATATTGACCTATGTCTTATCTTAATTCAATTCATCTATATTGACCTATATTTACATGACCAATGGTTATCTTAAAATTTATCTGTTTTAAGTCTTTAATCAGTAAAGTCAATGACCAAAATGTTTTATCTGATGAGTATTATTGATATACTTTCTAAAAAAGGATTTTTAAATATATAGTACAATAAGTTATTAATAAAGTTGAGAATGCATCATAATAGAATAGATTTACTGTATATAGAATTATTATTATTTAAAGTAGAAACAACTTATTTGGTTATTCAAAATCAAGAAAAACAATTAAAACAATTGCAAAATGTTCAATAAATTTTTAAGCAACATACAATGAAATAAAAATACAGTATAAAAAAAACTGTCCAAAATTAAATAAAGAATAATTTTTTCTACTATAAAATTAATATGCAAAATATTCAAAAACAAAAAATAAATTTAAACCGGTGGGAATTTATCTTTTTATCATAATTAATCATTTTATTCTTTATCCATTATCTTAGTAAATAGTTATCTTACAATTTAAATTTAATTTACTTTCTTTTACAATGCTAATTAGATAAGGAAATTGATTTAAGGTAAAATGTTTTGATTGATGTTAAATCACATCTTAGTTAATTAAATTTAATTTACTTTCTTTTACAATGCTAATTAGATAAGGAAATTGATTTAAGGTTTTGATTGATGTTAAATCACATCTTAGTTAAAAAAATTTTTTTTTTCCAAGTTTCAAGACTTTCTATGTAATGTTATCATTATTGTACATTCATGTATTATTGGAAAAATTTTTGAAATAGATCTTGAATTGCTTTTCCCATCATCATGATTAAATATACTGTACATTATATAATTTTCAGAAAATAATAGTGTGTTGAAATAAGTTCAAGGTTGATCAATTTAATTTTCCATTATGTTATTAATTAAATGACCTTGTAAATAAATAAAGCTTTATTTTATGAACACGATGATAAACTAACACAATCACTAATTCTAATATTTTAATCAATCGAGGAATTCTTAGAAATTAATATAAAAGCAAAATCTAGTTTTTTATAGAATAGGCTCGATAGGTTTATTCTATAAAAAGCTCGATTTATGGAATTTTTCTAGATCAAGTTTTCTATGATAACTGGTATTACAGTGACACATTTGAAAGAGTGACAATGACCTAATTTTGGGTCGGTGACGCTGCCTGTTGGAAAGTGAGATAAATTTAGTACACGATGCCATAGAGTCCAACGACACCAGCCGAAACTTATACAATATGTAGGAACTAAGTTGAAAGTTGGTTGGGAAATTATAAAAAATATAAAATGCAGCCATCAAAAACTGATTAAATGTCGTGTATGAAACAAATCACACTTTCGCACATGGCATGAATTCGACGCGTTACTCAAAAAAATAAGTAGACACCAGGCGATAATATTATAAAAGAAATCATCAAAATTTATATCATTTTTTTAATGTAAAATAATTTAATTAGAAAGCTTTCTAAACTACATATGAAACATTTTCAGTTTTTAATACGTATGAAATATATTTTATTAAGCAGTTCTTTGAATCTCAAAACTTGTATCAAATTTTCTCATTTTAAACTCCCGAGAGAACAATATGGATTTATTTGGCAACTTCCCAAAATAAAATATCATTTAACATAACCGGAAATTGTAGTAAAACGACTTGAACGTTATGACTTAAGCAAGGATAAATCAACTCTTGGCATCGCGAATTACACACGACGCGACGCGTAAATTAATCATTTTAAACACCGTTTTATGCATTTAATTATTAAATATCGAACCGAATAATTAACAAATATACTAAAATATATTAAAAAAAAAAATAAAAAAATACCTTTTACAGATATTAAAGTAAATATAAATAAATATATTCTAAATGCTAGACGAATCGAGGATAATGACTTTTATAAATGACACTTATCTATTTATTTTGTTATCAAATAACGACACGGCACTATAAACTTTCACAATTTTTGTCAAATCGTGATTATCACGTGCAAAAATCACATGTTCCTCTTCAAATATTCCTTTTAACTAGTATATAGTTAGTACTGTTACTGCATATCGATATTATTAGCGATAATTTTCTTTTGTTTTTTTCTCGCAGAAACGAGAACAGTAGATAAGTTATCCAGCATATATATATTAGTTTTGCATAAAATAAAATATATTTTACCTTAGAGGTATGAAATGTTCTTGCGAAGTATTTAAAAGGCAGCATATGTTCAAGAGCGTCCAAGCTTTAGAATCAGGTCGTAGGTATTTGACAGGTTAGTAAACAGTCCCCAAGATAAAAAAAACTAGTTCGAGAAAGAAAATTTTCTTCCTGGTGAAAATTTAATTTATTTGAAAGTATTATAGTTCATTTTCCTAGTCGAAAAACTCTGCTTAATTTATGCACGAATTTCTAAAAAATAATCAGACTTTGATCACATTTGCTTTAAATTTTGTAGTTCCTGGTGAAAATTTAATTTATTTGAAAGTATTATAGTTCATTTTCCTAGTCGAAAAAACTCTGCTTAATTTATATACGAATTTCTAAAAAATAATCAAACTTTGATCACATTTGCTTTAAATTTTGTGGCGCCGGCTTTTAATATTTGTCAAGGACAAGAGTTGTCAATATTCAAATATTTATATAGCTTTTCCAAAAAAATTACATAGAAATAAACGATCATTTTGATATAAATGATTATTTACATTTATGATAAATTTTGCACTGTTAAATTTAAAATAACAAGAAGAAAAAGAAGTAATTTTGCTCCCGTGTTCAAATTTCCACGTGGATCACTGCCCGTTTTAACCTTGAGTCGGCGCCTTGTTTAAATTATATATGAATCTGTAACTACTTATACTATGAAATTATTCATAATATCTATATTTATTAATGTAAACAAATATGATGAAAAATCGGTAGTTTTTCATCTCTGAATTCAAGGATTTGTTGATTGCATGTATAGATATACAAGATATGATACTGTAATCCCAGCCCTATGAAGAGTTTAACGTACTATACAACAGTTAATGCTGTCATTCTACTCTTGAGATGCCATTTTTAAATATAAAAATATTAAACTGTACAGCTTATCACATTGAAAATACTGAAATTCATTAAAAAGTGAATCATCTGTTTTATAAAAGCAATAAAAAAAAAAATGTTTTTCTTTTCAATGTTTCATTGTGAAATAAGTAAAAAAAAATTGCTAAGTAAGTTTTAAATAAAAATCAGAGCAAATAAGTTACTTTCTATAATAATCATTAATATTTTTTGCAGAAATAGAATGAAATAGAATTTTTATCTAATTAATAAAGCTTTGTCACACTAAGAATGTTGAAAATAAGAACAACAAAGGTCAAACGCTTCAAAAATAGTTAACGTAAACATAAATACTGTATAATATTATTATCCCTGATAATTTGAATGCTTTTGAACTTATTTATATTTGAGATAAAAATAAATTGAAAATTGGTTTTGCGCAATTGAATTATCTCGATTCCTTTCGAAGTACATTAAAAAAACTGCAATAGGTGGAGAAAATTTTAATTATTTTGCTAGTTATTCGAATTAAAAATAAATTTTTATAGTACAGTTATAACGCTTTTTATAAACGGAGGTGTTAATTATATATTTTGTATTTTTAAATAAGATATTACAAATAATAAATATAGATCCGAATACAGTATAAATGAACAATTTTTTGATAATAATTAAAAAAATATGCCATTTATTTTACTTCTAATTATACTTTTATTCCTTTAATAAATATTAAAAATATAAAAATAGACATCATCTTATGAAATATTTAATCTAGGTATTGTGCGATAAGCACGAAGTAATGCTTATTATGAAGTTGATATATGGATATTCAGTTTTATTGCTAGTTCCAGTTTGCTTCAGATGAATTTATAAACTTTAATTAACGATAACATTCCCAAAGTGTCTTTCTGGTAAATATATAACCGTTTAGAATACATTTTATTATCCGTCCACGAAAGCCGCGCCTAGCTAAAGTGGATGAGTCCAAACGCGAAAGAGAGATTAGTAGTCGGTATAATGATGGGTGAGAATACTGAATTAATATTATATTAAGTTCTGTTAAATATACTGTTTCCAATGTCTATTGAATTAATATATTAAGTTCTGTTAAATATACTATTTCCAACGTCATATCTAATCATTTAGCATTCGACATTACAATAAACTTCCATTCAACTTCAGTTATCTGGCGTTTGAAAACATCCATGTGCAGTCGGCCGGATTGACACATGGAAACGTTTCGGCTTTTCACGCTGGAGGACCCGGGTTCGAATCTCGGGTCCCACCCCTTGAAAATATTTATCATGGGGTCCGGGCCCGGCCTGTCTATCCCCGTCCTCCACAATCCGGCTGACCCCTCCGCAGGGATGGGCAGCCTGTGGAAGGGCTTGTTTCGCCCCGTCACTTAGTATTCTCCCTGAATGGAAAGTGGCGTCATCTATTAACAAAAAAAAACATCCATGTGCGAAGCTGTTATCCTATTTTGTCACTGGACTCGTTCAGTTAGCGCACGCGTACTTGCGTCGATGGTCGCGGTTAAGCTAGACGGACAGTATATGATTTTATTAATAATATAAAGTTTACACAATATGATAAACTTCGTTCAGTTAGCGCACGCGTACTTGCGTCGATGGTCGCGGCTAAGCTAGACGGACAGTATATGATTTTATTAATAATATAAAGTTTACATAATATGAAAAACGTTTATCAATAAAATTACTTTCTGATTCAACGAAACAGTTGAGCACATGGATCCATGGATGGAAGCGTGCTGTGCTTCTATCTCTGGAAGTATGATAAACTTTTATCAATAAAATTACTTTCTGATTCAACGAAACAGTTGAGCACATGGGAGTATCCATGGATGGAAGCGTGCTGTGCTTCTATCTCTGGAGGACTCGGGCTCAATTCCCGGGCCTCGCATCTCCAAGATTAAAGTTACAATTAGATAAGTTAAGCCGCCATATTGCTCATGGAATATAATTTATCTGGTGGCGCCACTCTAAAGCCTTCCACAGACTGGCCAACACCCATGGTTAGTTCAACCGAAAATTTTTGAATTGATACAAAATAATTAAGTGAATAAGCTTTGTACACACATAAATTAGAAAAGATAGAAATGTCATAAATCGAAACGCTTATAATCCTAACTTCAGATTTTTTCTGTTGAACAATGTTTCCTTCCAAAATGTTTGCAATATAAAAAATTGAATATGTTTTATCAATATTATCTCGAAAATATTTCGAATTTTTTCATGGATAACGCATTGACATATCAGCAGTAGTGTAGTGGGGCCGGTACATCATTCCGGTACTTTTTTCCGCGAGCAGAACGCATGCCGGTACGATTTGTTACAATAATTATATCTGTTATAATATATTTGAGTTTAATTGATTATCTAAATAAGAGTAGAAAAAGTATC
Organism: Olivierus martensii; assembly: GCA_000484575.1. Classification (NCBI taxonomy): domain Eukaryota; kingdom Metazoa; phylum Arthropoda; class Arachnida; order Scorpiones; family Buthidae; genus Olivierus; species Olivierus martensii. Next base: position 1,737 of record AYEL01070475.1, on the reverse strand, counting down.
CCAGAAGATTTAAAAAGTTTGATATCTTATTTAAAAATGATTCCATGTAGTTCATCAGAATGGGAACGCGGTTTTAGTTGTATGAATTTAATAAATGACACAAGATCTCGATTATTAATTGAACACGTTTCCAATTTAATGTTCACGAAAGTACATGGGCCTCCCTTAGAAGAATGGAAACCGGAATCATACATTAAAAAAGGGTAAGAAAAATCTTCGTTTAACTATCTACCAACAAACAATAATTGCCAAAACCAAAGAAAAAAATATTAGATCCAGTTTTGAATTTTATGTAAATGTTCACTTATACAATATAAAAAGTATATATTTTTTTCTAATCTAGTTAGCTATCCCATCCCGCGAGGGGTAAGTGGAGTGGCTGAACGTCACATAGCTCAATCCTGACATTTTTTTTTTTTTTTTTTTTTTTTTTTTTTTTTTTTTTTTTTTTTTTTTTTTTTTTTTTTTTTTGCGGCCGGATGGCCGAGTGGTAACCAGTTGGCGCGCCACGCAGGAGGACCCGGGTTTGCATCCCGAATGGGGCATCTCCTGAAAGTTTTTTAAGGGTGCTGGGTTCGGCCCGGCGATCCCCGTTCTTCACCATCCGACTTCTACGGGATGCAGGGGTGGGTGCAGCCCGTGGTTGGTATTAGCCCCGCCCCTTAGTAATCTCCCTGATTGGAAAGGGGCGTAAAAATTAAAAAAAAAGTCATACTTTTTTGTCAACAGATGACGCCACACTCCATTCTGGAAAAATACTGTGGGGAAGTGAAACAAGTAATTAGCCCCGCCCCTTAGTAATCTCCCTGATTGGAAAGGGGCGTAAAAATTAAAAAAAAAAGTCATACTTTTTTGTCAACAGATGACGCCACACTTCATTCTGGAAAAATACTGTGGGGAAGTGAGACAAGTCCTTCCACAGGCTGCCCATCCATACGGAGGGGTCAGCCGGATTGTGGAGAACGGGGATCGATTGATCAAGTCATCATACTTATTAACATAAATTGGAAACGTCTGTCCACCAAAACAAAGTCAATTTGCTATATCGTCGAATTTATGAGGCTGCTATTGGAGTAAACCAATGAGGCGGACAGAATCGTTTTTCTAGCATTGACCAGTCTCTAAAAGCGAGCCCTTCCACAGGCTGCCCATCCCTACGGAGGGGTCAGCCGGATTGTGAAGAACGGCTGACCCCTCCATCATACTTATTAACATAAATTGGAAACGTCTGTCCACCAAAACAAAGTCAATTTGCTATATCGTCGAATTTATGAGGTTGCTATTGGAGTAAACCAATGAGGCGGACAGAGTCGTTTTTCTAGCATTGACCAGTCTCTAAAAGCGTGTTGTAACGAAGCTAGTTTGTAGACCGCTAGAACTTGTCGCGAGTCGAACTACAGGGAAAGTTATTATTTATACGAAACTAGTAGAAGCCGCACCTATTTACTGGCAAGTTGTATTTTCTATTGAGTGTCGCATACAAAGTTCACACGTTTTGTACGGGAAATTAAAATGTTAGATATTGAAGAAGCTATTGACGCCGTTATAATAATTTTAAGCGAAGAGCTTAGGGACTTAGTTAAGAAAAAGGGTAAATAGCGAAGGAAATGTAGAAATTGGATTATGCGTAGAGAAATTCACGGTGGATCAAATTCAGTTGTTCGCGAAATAGCGAATGAAGATCCCAAGGAATATAGAAGACACCTCAGATTGTGTGGAAAAATTTGAAAATATCAT
>AYEL01070472.1:0-105523 GCA_000484575.1 Olivierus martensii | reverse complement strand
TGGTTCCTTCATCACGACAACGCTCCCGCATACACGGCCTTACGAGTGATCCACTATCTGGCCTCTCGGGGATATCCTGTCATTCCCCACCCTCCGTATTCCCCAGACCTAGCCCCGTGCGACTTCTTCCTCTTTCCGAGAATGAAGAAAAATCCAAAAGGGAAGCGTTTGGACGATGTAGAGGCAGTAAAAACATCTTCGCAAAGGGCACTGGACGATATCAAAGTTGAAGAGTTCCAGAGATGCTTCAAACAGTGGGAAAAAAGACTTGAAAAGTGCATCGAATCTAATGGAGAGTACTTTGAAGATGACTGAAGGAATTTTGTAAAAAAGTTAATAAATAAGGTTTTTATACAAAAAATCCGGTTTTTTTTGGGTCCCTCCTCGTATATGATTCATACAATAACTCATTTTCAACCAAAAGAGGACTTAACTGGTTTTTGCACCAAACCCTTCAGTTACTTTTTGAATTTCATGATTGATTTCTTTTTGCAAATATTTTCGACAAGTTCTGCCACTGAGTTGCTTACCTTTCCCTTTTTTATCTAAAATACCGTAAACTGCCAGTTTTAATTATAAGTTTGACAGTCTTATATATTAAAGAGACTATTTCTGTTCCTTGAGTGTTTGCACATGCTATGGACGCTAAACATAATTCATAATCCTAAGCAATGTGGTCATCCATTTTGTTTGTATAAACTTTGTCTTGTAAACATGTTTGTGATTGGCTCGCTCTCAAATTTTTATTTCTTTAGCTCATTGGCTAGACAGACCGATGTGCAGATAGTAATATAAATGCTTTTGGTGGAGTCAATTACGAATGATGGAGAGACCGGGACAGTTGCAGACGAAATGTAGCTCTAGTGGGAACGGCCCTTATATTTGTTTTAATTAATATATATATTGTGAAAATTTTTAAATTTTATTCAGGTTTTTATTATATCAAATGTAATTATATCATTAAAAATGTTTCTTTAGGATGGCGATTATAATCATGATGCTAATGTAGATTTATATGATGATGTCATCACAGCTCCATCTAGTGATGGTCAGCAAGCAGAAGAGGTAATAATTTTATTTTTTAATAAGTATTATTTTCATTTATTATTTTATACTGAATACAAAATATCTGATGCAAACATCAAATTTATTGTTTTCATAATAGTTTTTAAAATTTTAGATATCATTAGAAATAATCTTTTTTAAAGTACTATAAATGATATGATAGAATTTTGTTTTCTGTCTAATTCTAAAACTTATAAAATAATGATAGAGATTTATAATTTAGAATTTCAGGAAATTTTGTATTGAATGTATTAATGTAGTAGTTCAAAACTGATTAGATTTTGCTTTTAAACATATTCACACACTATTGCATTATAGTCTGTTTATAGCCTTTTTCATTTTTCTAAAAAAATTCATTTCCATTGTAGAACTTCTTGAAATAAAACCTTGATTTTGCATAAATTTTTCAAAAAAAATTTTTTCTGTATATTATAGAACTTGATAAAGTTGAGTCTCTGCAGTCTGACATTTCCAACAGTCTGACACTGAGAACCAGCATGCCGACCATGGGAAATTGTCATGTCACAACTTGTCAATGTGCAAGAGAGAGAGAGTGTGATCTAAACAAATTATCAGTCATTATTCGTTTGTTGTGCAGGCATTATAATCAGACTAATTTTTAAGCTTTGTACATTGTTTATTGTAAAATAGTGTTTTTTTTTTCTATATCAGTTTTTGTTGTTTATCTTCATATAATGCCACAAATCAAAAAAAGTGAAAAATCAGGATAAAATTGAGGGATTTGTGGAAGATTTGAACAGCAAGGAGCAATGACAGAAAAGTCTTAATAAGTTGAGCATATTCGTTTGTGTAATTTTTTGTTTCATTGAGCATTCAATAATCCGACAAATCTCTGAAATCCAACAAGTTCTGGTTCAATGTGTGTCAGATTAGAAAGAGACTACTGTAAATGGAATATTTTCTCAACAAAAGTCAGGATATAAGTGTATTGAAGATATTTATATAAATTACAGTAAAATAGAATTAATTGGAAGACAGATTTTTATATAAATTCTAAACTATCCAGCAAAATTACAAAAGTATAATTCAATTTTAATATTACAATGTATAATGAGGAGGATTGTAGAACATTACAAAAAAAATTTAAAAATTTAAACATTACATGTGCATACAAGAGAAAGTGATTAATGAATTTCTTATATCAAACTAATAAAAAAGTTCTTATAAATACAGGAATACCTCAGTTATCACAGTTTCGATTATTGTGATTCTTGATTTATCGCAGTTTATAATTTGATATCAAAATTTTAATTATTGAACTCCAAATTTGGATTATCGCAGCCTCGAGATGTAACCCACTACATATGTAACCAGAATTACATTTACTATCCAGATAGCTCTGTTTAGCACTTCGTTTTTATTCGATGGCACCTGCCCACTATTCGCCAGTAACTGTCTACCTTTGTCTGAAGTACATGTGGACAAGACCAGCTTAACCCAGTAAGCAGAAAATGCATCGTATTGGGGTTCGTAGGAAGGAAGGCACCAAAATTATCATTTTCTCAGTATTGTAAGGGTGCTGAGTAGATGTTACAAGGAAGCTGCATCAGGGTGCTGGGACCTCTAGAGCCAGTACTGCATATGTACATTTGGACCGTTTATTTTGAAAGTGGTGTAAGTCCGTTTTTTTTTAAAATTGAAATATTACATTAATTTAGTGTAAACTTTTTATTTATGTAATATCTCATTGTTTTAAAAAGATGGACTTACACCACTTTCAAAATAAACGATTCATTTATTTCTCTTCTTATTTACCCATATAATGAATGCTAAAAGAAGCAAGGATGATATCAAGTCTTAGCTATCAAGAAGAAATGTAGAGTGATAGCTTAGAAGATTAACACGTTTAACATATTCTTTTTACCTCATATATAAAATTTAATCAATAGATTTGAAAAATCCTTGGCAGTGAGCATTTATTTTACATTCATTATTTATCCCATTTAATGCAGTATTTTTCGTGGTAACAATAACCACAATAATCAAGGTATTCCTGTATTCTCAAAAACATCAAATTCTAGAGAAATATGCACATTTTTATAATAATAATCCTTTTTCAAAGATTGTAAAAGAAATATGAATTTTATTAATAAACTAAATTTGAAGACAAAATTGACAATGTAGCTCAATGTTTTCTTGTTTTTCCATTTAGACTGTAATATAAATTTTATTTTTAAATTTGTTTAATTAAAAAAACATTCATTTTATGAGCTTAGAAAAAAACATTATTATAAAAATATACAAATATCTCTTAAATATTTAACTGCAATAATACTAGCACTTCTAGCAGTAAAAATCAATATTTATTTAACGTAAAACTACTAACATTTTCGATTTTTACACCATCGTCAGGTAGGATTCTATTCTCAATGAATTCGAATCAGAAGGACAAAAAATTAAAATTGCTATGGCAACCAAAATTCTTAAAACTCATACATTTAAATATAACTTTTGAAATAACAGTTTTAAACCAATAAAAACAGCACTTATTACAAATGACAAACATTAATTAAGTAATTCGCAATAGATAAAAATAACACGTAGAAATACAAGTTAGCTTTCCGCTAGCGCCAGCGACTCGTAAACTAGCTTCGTTACAACACGCCTTAATGACCAGTGGTCAGCAAAAACTAAGCCGCTAAATTGGAATAATTACATAGTATAAAACTTGATATTTGGTACTACACTTTTCTGATTATTTGCATCTGGTCATCATAATTATTAACAAACCAAAATAAACTTTAAATTAAAATTGACTTTATTTTGGTCTGGCCACCAAAATAAAGTCAATTTGCTATAACTTCGAATTTACGTTCGCATCCGCCATCTTTTAAGAAGGATATAACACCGTGTCGGCCGGCTTCGTTTTTCTAGCATTGAGCTTGGCGATATATTTGCAATTCCACCATAAAATTGCAAATATATCGCCTAGCTTTAGTGACTTGTGGATGTGGGTAGAAGAATGATAAAATTTAATCAAATTTCAAAAACTGATTTCTTTACGGTTATATTTTCTGACATATTTAAAATAATACACAATTTCATTAAAAATTCTTCGCAAAATGTTTTTTGCTTATAAAACAGTTAACATAATATGTTAACTATTCCATAATTCCAATAATTTAATTTTGATATATCACAATTAAATTTTCTTATATTAATAAAAATACTTTTAAGGTATTAATGTGAACGAGTAGTAGTTTCCATTTGCCGATAAAAAAATTTACATAATTATTCCATTAAAGCAATGTTTAGAAATATAAATTATGAAGCTTAAAAATCATCTACAAAATTTCTTCGAAATTTCTGAGATCGAGGAAGATTCTTTACTGCTAACATTGTTTAAAAACATATCGCACACGTATTTCTAAAGTGACACAATTCAAAAACGAACGTTTTGAAAAAATTGGAAAAAATTACGAAATCAGCTTAACTAAAATCCATTATATAACTCATAATTTTTTCAAAATTTGTAATTTTTTGAAACCTTTTTTAGGAAAATGGTTTCAAAAGATGATGGAGGATTGCTTCCCAATTTATAAAATGGTGCAAACATAAAAATGCAAGTTTTTGACTTGTGTCACTTTAGAAATACGTGTGCTAAATGCAAGTTTTTGACTTGTGTCACTTTAGAAATACGTGTGCGATATTATGATAGCTTTCATTTTAAAAAATCTTTATTCCAGTATTGCATCTGGATTTTTGCAAATACAGAAGCTCAACTTAGGAGTGGTTAGGACCGGGTAAAGAGGACAGAGGAGCCCGGAGTGAGGTTAGGAGCTGTGTATCTCCATCGCAAATGACGGAGGAAAACTGCCTCATCGTCAATGTTCCTTCGCATCCTATTATGGATAGGGAGGATATTGATGATGGTTTTTTTTGTCAACAGATGACGCCACACTACATTCAGGTAGAATACTATGTGGCAGGGCGAAACAAGCCCTTCCACAGGATGCCTATCCCTGTGGAGGGGTCAGCCGGATTGTGGAGGACGGGGATCTACAGGCAGGGCCCGGACCCCATGATAAACATTTTCAAGGGGTGGACCCGAGACTCGAACCCTTGTCCTCCAGAATACAAAACTGAACCGTTTTTACGCGGTCAATCCGGCCGCGTAAAAACTTCACCAATGTGCAAGAGCTCGGCATATAGAGCTTTCATAACTTATAGAATTGCACATACTTCGCGACTGTATTTCTGTGTTTATTATAATTAATCAATATTTTGCTTCTTATAATTTCAAATGGTAAAAAATTGCTACATAGCGCAGACCTTCGGCTCATTTTATTGGAACTACTTTACTACTATGAAAATTTTTAGTAGGTTAACAGATTTCTTAACTTTTTTTGATGACAGTAAAGATGAACTGAAACTTATTAGAATTAGAATGCGATTTTCATTCCAATTATTATTTTTTAAATTTACTGCATATTAATTATGCGAATTAAAATATTTTCTGAATCAAATTTGAATTAATGATTTAGATCAACTCTCGAATAAGTGTAATAATGGTTTCTCCTGTTTAAATCTTTTCGAAAAATCATAAAAGCAGCCGTTAGAACTTATGGAAAATAATTTATTGCAGAATTCACTATTTAGCAAATAATCTTAACAATATCTGACTTTAAATTATATTAAGAACAGCAGTAGAAAGATATAATTTTTATTTAAAATGATTTCTTGAATTCGATCTGTTATATTTATCATACATCATTTCTTTTAATATACGCTTCAATCTTGATAAGGGGGCGGGATGTTCTGTCCGATTTTTTGGTTCAGAGGGAGCCATATGTTTTTTTTTTGTGTGTGTGTAACGCTCTCAGGATGAAGACCGTTAGAGCATTAGTGTATCAGTAGTGTATTCAATTAAATTTTATTCATTAAAATTAAAACTCGTTCATTTATTGAGTGTCATTTTTGATTGTCTTGTGTCCGAGATTTCTTCAAGAATTCAACACAGTCTGTGAGTGCATCATTTATTATTATCATACGAGCAACACAAACAGGTAATGTGCCGATTTGCTGAGCAGATAATCATTAGCTTTCCACATGAATGATTAGAGATTGATTCTTAAGTCTTACATTTCTAGATTTTTACTAAAGTATTTTAGATGTACCTACTTAGTAACTTATAATCATTAGCTTTCCACATGAATGATTAGAGATTGATTCTTAAGTCTTACATTTCTAGAGTTTTACTAAAGTACTTTAGATGTACCTACTAGTGACTGGAAAGAGATTTATATAGCCTATTAATTTCATTTTAACATCTATATCGATATATATTTGAAAACTTTGCAAGGAGTAATTACAATTAGACAAATTTTACAAATTAAATTATTGATTACTTTTTTATTACGTGATTTGGAAAGAAGTAAAACACATACATCAAATTATTTCTTTCTCAGTAATAAATTGTAAACAGAATTGAGAGAAAAATATATTTATGATCCACACTAATTTTAGATACGACAAGTGTAACACGATATATCGTGACAAAACAAAATAAAATTCTCTACCTTTTAAAAATATTTTCATGTAAAAAAATCGTCAACATGTTGAAATCAATTTTCCCAGAAAGTGACATTTGAAAATTTATATTGTAATAAGATACTATACTGTATTTATTTATGGAAAGAATTAGTTTATCTAGTTGTATGCTACTACATAGAATGTATATAATGATTTATATGGCAATGAAATAACCATCATTGGCAAAAAATCAATGATATTCTAGTCCCAAATAGTCTAAACTTTATAAAGTCTGTTTTTCATTGTCTGAAACCTTATCTATCCGATATATTGGATGAAATTCTTCAAAAATAATATTCTCAAATTTATATGTTTATTTGAGAATCTGATAGAAAAAAGTGAAAATTAATTAACTATCCTTGTATAATATACAAAATTAATTGAAATACAAGTTTAAATGAATCATAAAGTTTTTAATAATCCATAGTGCATTCCTTCACTTATGTATTGCAATTATCAGTTCAATATATAAAATTAGCGATTAATTCCACAAAAATTTCCAATTATAAAACTCAATTAGACTCAAAATTTGTACACTATAATTGATGATAACAAAATTTAACCAATTTGTTTATTTTTCAAGTTGATTTATTCGAATTAAGGGTAATTTTCTATAAAGAGATAAAGTGATAACTATCTGATTTCAAGTCAATTGAATAACCATGTGACAGAGCAATCGATTTTCACTTGAAAAATTCGGGATTGAATCCCAAATCATAGTATTCGTTTTTTCGGTCCGTTGATCCACATCCCTTCAACACGATGGACTCCTAACTGGTCCATCACTTTATATATCTCAGTGCAAATTCGATGGCATTAAACACCAAACTAATTTCAAACCTGTTTTTATTTGTATTATTCTTATCATATATCACGAACATTTTGATATAAATTCTCTGAGAATAAAAATTTTTATATAATTAACATTTAAACATTTTACTTTGAGTAATTTAAAGTTTAAGCAATTCTTAACTTATCGACAGTATATAAAGAACCATTCAGGGAGCAAAATTTAATTATTTTCATTTATTTTCAAATAGTTTATTCAATCTTATTAAATGTCTGCATTCTAAGGTTTAGAACAGATTATGTTAAGAAATATTACTTCTAAAATTGATAGAGTTACTTCAATATCTGCGCAATATTGAACTAATCTCTCAGTTAATGTTTTATTTTGTTATTAATAAATACTATGCATATACTGTATTGGAAATGAACAATAAATATTTTAATGCATTATTATTTATTTTTTTATTTTTTTTGCATTCAGATTTTCTAATAGGAAACTTCTTATTAGATTCATCATTTTTATTGTACCATTTATGATAATATAGTAATTAATTTATTTTAAATAATTTAATAAAATAATTATTTTCCTATTTGTAAGTTTTTGATCTAAAACTGTTCCAAATATTTAAAGTTCTATATCCAAACTAAAAATGTTTTGCACTTAAACTTATTACTTATTTAAGAGCAATTCAAATGATAAATAAAAAGAGCAATTTATGCTTAAATAAAAAATTTTTGATATCAATGTAATATAAACATAATCAACAGCTGGTTATAGAATTGTTTTGAAATGATATTTCTTATTGATAATATCTGTTTTCATTAAGTACTGAAGAGGGAATATTCGATTTCTTTTGGATCTCATTGATTGAATTTTAGATGAAGATTAACCTAAATCTTATTTTCTGATAGCAAACAGAAGACATCAAGTCTTATCATTATAAGTCAATTTATCAAATTAAAATTAATCGAATGCTCATCTCTTCTGACATCTAATGATTTAATGTTATAATAATCATGATTCTACAAAATGTTCGAAGTGGAAAAATTAATATCCGTCTTTAATCGATAGCTTACATTTTTTCCCGAAAATTTTCTGTATTTTAATAAAAAAAAAATACAGAAAACTATTTAATGATAATAAATTTATATAATCGAAAAAAAATAATTACGAAAATGTTTTTAAGAATAACGAAACAATAATATTAAAAATGAAAACTTAAAGTGGAAAGTTAAGAATTTCTTTTAAACTAGTTTTATTCTCATCATCTAGAAACAACATTCTTTTAATTCGAAACGAATGTCATCTCTTGTTCTTGAAGGAAAAGGTGCCGACGAGACTGAAGGTGACAATAAATATTAACTTTATACCGTTTTTCAGATTAGTTCTTTTGGTACAGTATGCGAAACTGATAAAATCGAATTGGCAGCAATAGGCGTTACAGTATATCTTGTTAGACATGTGGGGCGTCATGAATAAACTAGTTGTCTATTCTTATTTTTAAGTTAGTTTAAAATGGATAACCTCATGTAAATTTAAATATCATGATGGATGAAAAATTTCTTCAAAGAAAAATAAGAATTATATTTTATTTATCAATCACATGTTGATACTTTGTGCATTCGAAAAAATAAATAACTATTCATGGATATTTTTGATTACAATATTCAGTTTTTTATGATATTATTAACAAATATGTCATCAAAATATATTAAATAAGTCCATTGTTATTATTGTTAAATACTAAAAATTATTTAATAATAATTATTACACAATTTTCCCTGTAATAAATATGAATAGTAATTACAGTGTAATCTCAGAAGATTGGATGTCCGCCATTTTAAAACGGGTGAATCTAAAAGTTAATTAATACTGTTTCGAATTCGACTTTAATTTCCTAACAACCCTGTCAAATTTTATAAAATTCAATCAAATAGTTCAAAAGTTATTAAGCAGAAACTTATGAAGTTTGAATGTCCGCCATTTTTAAATGGTTAATGATAGATTATTGAATGATACAGCATCAAAGTTAATCCGTAACGGCAGAACATCATGACTACATTTCATGAAAATATAATAATTATTCCAAAAATTATTAGTGTGAACAATACGTACGAGATTACTTATAAGTCTAAAAATAGTAATAAGTTAACAAATTTTAAATACAGGTAGGCCTCGATTAGTGCGAATAATTGGTTCCACGAATTTCTCACACTATTCGAAGTATTAACTATGTGTAAAATATGGTAATTGGTTCTTGCTTTGTGAGATTCCGGCCATTAGCTAACCTCGTGATGAATAACCACAATACTAACTTAACACTAACTGTTTAAGAAATATTTATTTTCATATTTTACATCGTTGTTCATCATCTAAATTAATAACTTACCAGGAATTGCGTCTCATACCATCATCAAACCAACCGCCAAATCGAAACCAAAAGAGCAAATCGAAAGCGGAAGTGGAGCACTGCTTTTATGTCGCTTAATCACATCCATTTTTTGCTCTAGCGTAATCACTAACCTCTTCTTTTTTTCGTTTCCTGTTTTATCGTCAAAAGTGTTCTTCCTTTTATCCATTTCGATACTTTTTAAAAGAGAAAATTCTGTACTATACTGTATGTATACGATAGCAAAGCTAAATAATAGTACAGTAATGTTAAACAGTTAACGGCAAAAAGCCCATCTTTCTGATGTTTCACCCCTTCAAAATCGTGTGACCGTTCTTGGACTGTTCCTCGTCCGTCTTTACTAACCGAAAATTAACGATAATTTGTTAATTGACATTATAAAAGGAGACGGAGCTTTGTTAGTAAGACTGGTCAATCTTACAACTCGCATTAATCGAATATTTGCTCGCACTAATTGAAAAACGGCATCAATTTTATAAGTCGCACTAATCGAAATCGCATTATTCGAACTCGCACTAATCGAGGCCTACCTGTACAATAGACTCCCTCTTATCCGGTTTCTCTTTAACTGGTATCCGGCCATATTTCCGTCCAGCTATGAGTTGAAAGAAAAACGAAAAAGTCATTCGGATGGGGGAAAAAAGCGTTTAAATCTACGATAAGATATATCGAACAGAAAGATAATTCATCTCCCATCGATATAATTCTTATGAAAAATGGCGTAATTTTGCTTCAAAAAAAGAATTTTAATCGAAAAGACAAATGAAGATTACTGATTTAATGTAAAAGACTTTTATATACAACATAAATACTTTTTTTATTTAATTTACAATTTATAAATGGTGTTTTGCATATACTTTCAGATAAACCGGCCATCCGTTTATCCTGCCTAAGGTCATGTCCATTAAGAGCCGGATAAGAGGGAGTCTACTGTGATAGACTAATGTAAAGGCAATTATAGAGCATGAAAAACTAAATACACGGAAAAATCAGATAAGTTTTAGATATAAAATATATTATTTACCTGCTAAACAGTTCCAGACTAAAGAAGACATATTCACCAATATCAACCATACCAATGTTATTAGCTGCCAACATTATATTTCTGACAACATCCGGAGAAGCACACATTACGATAACTAAAAATAAAAGGAAACATTGTAAATTTGTAATATAATTCTCATCATGCCTTATAAAGTATTTTCCAAAGCACAAATCCGGATTACTGAATTCTTTTCTATTTTATATTCCCCGCAGCTAAGCACCTAAGAAGCATTTGTGTGATTCGAATCAAAATTATGAACCGAGTTGTTTGAATTCTTTCATAGAAAAATCTATATTTATTCTAAATATTATTTTTTTCTGTTGTTATTCTATATAAATAAACTAAAATTTTATCTATACATAATTATCAATAAGAGTAAACTTGCATTAAAAATTAATATTCTATTTAATTTTAATATTCTGTACAATTTATTATTGATATATTATCGTTGAATTTTATTTTATTTTTTCTAAAAGTATTGAATTTTTAATGTAAAATTAAATTGCTTTTGTAACGATTTAAATATAGCTTAAAATTGTATAAAAATATTTATTTTTATACAGTCTTAAATACTTTATAATTAAATTGAAACGAAAATAATTTAATTTGTGTTAATCTAATTTTAAACAATTATTAAAAATATAAAATAAGTTTAAATTAGTTCTGATAAATGGTCATAGATGGCGCTTAATGTAATGACTTCTGCTATTGTTCAAAACTATTATATATAGTTTTATTGAACAATATTTTCGCTGTAAACATTTCCTAGGGTATTATTATTCCACATTAAACAATATATGAATTGTAATAAATATTTATTCCCTATTAGCTCTGAACCAGGATTAGAACATCAAGATCAATGTTGCTTTAATCTTGTACTATGGCATAATATGTAATATATTTGAAATTATGGTTACATTTATATACTATTATAGGAATTAAAATGAAAGTTAATACTTGGCAACTTTCATGTGATAAACATCCTAACTTTCATTAAATAAATTATTATTTATATACTATTATAGGAATTAAAATGAAAGTTAATACTTGGCAACTTTCATGTGATATCCTAACTTTCATTAAATAAATTATAAATTTCGCTATAATTTCTTTAATAGATAACCATAATTATCAAATATATGCAGTCACTTAAGAAATGAATGTTCTACTTCTTTATTAATCAAATGACTAATTTTATAATTACTCTACACACAAATTTCTTACCTTTCATTTCTATATTTTTTAATTTTAAGATGATTGTTTGTTATATTTATTTTTTCAACAGTTATTATATAGACAAACAAAGAATAAACAGTTTAATCAATTTAAATTCTCTAAAATTATTATTATTTTTTTTTAATTTCTTCTTAAATATAATTTTTAAAACGAATATATTTCATGTGTATTTAAATATTTAAAATTTTGATATTTTTAAGATATCTTTTACAAATGATTTGACGTATAGAGTTACTTTATCCGTCTGTACATTATTCTGACCATAAGATATATCGAGAAATAACATCGCAGAGCGTTCAAATTTTGGATTATTATTCTTTAGATATCATGTCATGTACATTTGTATTAATTCTGATGATGGTAAGTGGTCTTCTTACAAATTAGTTGACTGTTCCAAGCAAGAAGAGTAGTTGTTTGAAATATTGAAACACGTCCATTTAGTAATCAACTATTGATTAGGATACGATGCTAAAAAAAGAACTAAACAATCGATATTTTTGAAATTATTTTTCGCACATATCAATAATATTATAGTCATTTGAATGATATTTTTAAATGTCTACAGCTTTATTTATTATCGATAAGCAACGCTTTACTTATAAGTGTTATCAACAAGTAAAAACTATCTATATTTATTTTTAAATTTAATATGTTAAAATGAAAACTTATTACCATATTAACGACGAATGACTTTTAATGTACTACTGCTTATAAACTTCATAATTGATAATGGAAAGTCATTAAAGTAATTTTTCATGTGCACCAGTTAAATTCCAATTTATGGACTGTAGAAACCGATCGAACGTTTCATCGAATTGCCATCAGAATAATAAAATCTCTTAGGTCTTCAGATTTGGTTAATCTACCTTATAGTAATTGGTTTCGTCTTGTAGTTGGATATCTAACTCAATTCCATTCGTTTTCGTTTAATTGGGTTACAAAAGTTTTTCACTCTCTCTATTTCCAGAAGAATTCTTTTACAATCAACATCTTTACTTGGAATGTTTCCAACAATTCCAAAAATATAAGTCTAATTCTTGTCTAAATCGTTAAGAAAACCATCTATCTTGAACTTGGTTGCATTCTAAATCAATATCTCATTTTATCATCGATTAAACCTTATTTTATATGATAGATTAAATAATCTGTTATGTTACTTGAATCATTCTCAGCATGACATATTTACAATTGAATTACAAATGTATATTGACGTATTGATTGATATATTCATGTAAATACCACAGTTATCTTCGAATGACAATCATTTAGCTACATTCAAGATTAAATAAAAAATCTGAAGAAATTTAAATTTTACTATTGTTTAGCATTATATTTTCTAATCTTTAAGAAAAATTGTTGAGATTTTTCACAAAGAAAAAGTGCAACATAACTATAGTAGATACAGATGAAATATTCTTCTCTCCATTATTGTCAAACCAGTCAAGCATCTTATAAATTGTCACTTTTCGAACATATTTGACAATTATTTTTCTTCAATTAGTTAAAAAATTCGTTACAAAAATTTCTTCTTATAATATCGAGAATTTAATGAGTAGAATATGATATAAATATACTTAAATCAAACGAAATATGGAAAAGCATTTATAAACTCGTATATTATAAGAAAAGTTTTCAAAAGAAATGAATAAAAATATAAAGAAACAAGAAAAAACTGCATAACTCCAAGTTTAGAAAGAAGTCTGCTATATGTTGTTTAAAGATTATTTTTATCGTATTTTTCATGACATATGTTAAACACACTTTTTCCTGACATAGAGCACAGCAGGAAATCCTGTTATGCAATTGTTAAATATCTATATTTAAAAGCAAGCAACTGATTTCTATTCATTTGCTGTATCTTCAAATTTTTATTACGAAGTAATAAAATTTTGAAAATTCAGCAAATGTAAAGACCTAACTGCAAGGGGGCAAGTTATTTACTTTTACTACTGAAAATGGCCTTTCGACTTCTTTTCTACAAATAGCATAAATGTTTCCACTTTCTCTATATTTTCCCTTTTGAATTTGCAGTTTGTAGTCTATATATACTATATATATATATACAGTATATATGAATTCACAATATTTATTAAATTTTTTCATTTTCTATGCAAAATATATATATATTTTAGCTATTGCACAAGTAAGAGCTTTCTAAAGAAAAGTAAATTTCGAAATAAGAATAAAACTGGGAACGTATACAAATGTATTCCTCACTTGTATTCAATGGTGAATTTTTTTGTTTGATTGTATTATAAGTTTCCTTTTATTTGCACATCTTTCTTGATTTACTAAAGATTTCATAATTCTATAAGATTTATGAAGGAATATTAAAAATATTCGAATATAAGACAAGAAAGTAAATATAGTTTTTTTCTTTTAATAATGAAGTATCAAATGTTTAAAAAAATTCTACATCTCAGTTTACTTTAGACTTTAAATTAAACGTACATCTCATTATTTTATTTTGCAAAAATTGAATAGATTATAAGTTAAATGTTATTAAAACCGAAATCTAAATTTAAGCAAATATAAAATTTCATATCACTGTAGCACAATAGTCCATATCTTTAAATCTAAACTTATCGAATTTTTCAATCAACATGAATTGATTAAATAGATTCTTATATTTTATTTATAGATAAATTAAATTTTTTCTAACAGGTGTAAACGTTTTCAAACTCTCCGTCTATTTTTATTATCTTTTAATCGAGTTTTCTCTAATTAAATTAATTCTTCTTGATATATTTTAGTTGGCATACTCTAAACATTTACTATACAGTATATATATATAATGCTTGTATTTATAACATTAAAAATTATTTAAGATATATTTCACAAACTAATAACTGAATTTACAAAAATTACAATAATAAAGTTAACTGTTTTTATTTACTTTCCAAAGAGATGAAGAATGATAATTTTTCCTTCTATACGTGCATTTTTTTTTAAATTGAAGAATGCTCATAGGAATATGTTATGTCCTTCCTGAAAATTTAGATATTTACAGTTCGGTTCAAACAAAATTTACAAAATACAATTGCCGAAAGTTAACATAGATTTTTTATCTATAAAATAAATTTTAAATAAACTTGGGATTACTAAAATCATAATCAACAAAAGTGGCGCAATCATATTCATGTAACTCGTGCCTGCATATTTATAATTGGATTCAAATTACCAGTATATTTATATTAGAGTCACTGTAGAGATGCATTTTCAGAATTACTTTTATGCCAATATGTAATCCTAATTGTAATACATAATCCTTTTATGGTAAAGGAATGCAGTATTCTTTAGATTAGTAGTAGTTTATCAACCTTTATAGAACATTTATAAGAAACAAAAATATAGGCCTATATAAATTTATTTATTATTTTAAAATTTCATACTGCATCTAATGTTCAACGCAAATTTTGATCTGAATACTTCAATAGCTATCATAAAAACAATTTAGATTTATTTTTTTACATAATATTTCTTTTAAAATACACAAAATAATCATTTTCTACAATTTTTCCCAATGCCTTTTTTTGTAATTTCTCGATATTTTTCTAGATGTTAATTTTTCGATTGTAATTAATTTTACTTATAATTTTATTATTAACTTTAATTATTGTATTTTTATTATATTCAGTTTTGTTATTTTTTTCCTTTATAACTCTTTTCTGCTTGAATTTACTCCTTAAAATTTTATTCATTCTAGTGTATAATATATAACAGAACACTTTCGACATATTCTGAAGGTAAAAAGAAAATATCCAATAAAATTTATGAATTCGAATGCATCAGAATTTGGTGCATATTTGAAATACATAAATTTTATTTAACTACTTTTAGAATAATTAAAATTGTATTTTATGATGTTAGTTGATTGTCATTTAAAATTTTATTATTTCAGAATAGGGCAATATGAATTTCATGCCAAAATATTTTACATTCGGCTAAAACAGAAAACATAGTATTTAATTCCTGTTTTAATTTAGTGAAAAGAATGTAGTCAATAAATATTCTGCTTCAAAAAAATGTGGCATAGTATGGTGTCAAAATAATGGACATTCTTGGCAACGGTTTCATGTCTTTGATTTGTTAGATGGTATTTTTATACCAAACAATTACTAAATTTTCAATTCTTTAAATGTTATATTTTCATTTGAATATTATTTCTTTAGATATAGTTTTGTTAAATCATTTTTGTCATCTTTAAAATATGAAAAATCTATCATTATCTAAAGAAATGTTTAAAAATTGTGTCGAATTTTGGTTTCTTTGCAAAAAGCAATTGTTAGGGAAACTCATAGAAAAGTTACTTTATGTTCTTCAGAAATTCTCCGCTTTTTACATAATTCTGATATCTTTAAAATGGACACACATTTGACTTTTAAAAGATATGCATTCACTCCTATTTGTGCAATTTAAGAAAGCTCTTATCAATTGGAGCGAAAAAAAGAAGTTTTGAAGAAACACTTTTTTAAACGCTTCATTATATAACTATATTTTTATTAAAATTATTTGAAAATGTTCACAAGTGATATATTCTTAAAATTAGGTCATTTTGTTTATTATTGAATTTTATTAATTATTAGTTGCATAAATCTGAAGTGCATTGCTAAATCTAGAATAGAAATAACCAGGACATCTCGTGAATCAATGATAATGTAACAGCATAAATCTCCGAAAACGAAGATGGAGCCTTGAAAATTCTACACCATATTCAGATAGACATTACAGTGCCAAAATCGGTGTAAGTAATCCTGTTCAAAACAAAAAGAAACATTAATATCTGATATGAAAAGTCTGTGCCAAAAAAATCTGAAGTAAATGTTACAATGCGTGTTAATCCTTAAGAAATTTTTCGAATTTAGATATTACGAAGTTCTTCAATTTCTAGAGAAGTTTAAACTGGAATGCTATTACAAATTCTGATTCTTTTTGACTAGTCGAGGTTCCTCATGTTCCCTAGGCATTTCTATCACATAGAAAATTATATGCTAAAAATGCTTGTGAAACGTGAGGAACCCCAACTAGTCAAAAAGAATCAGAATCTGTATTAGGATGAAATTCAATATATCTCTTAAATTTGATCAATCTCTAAGTGAATACAAATAAACATATATTATTTTTTTAGATTGATAATATAATGGCAAAATATTTTGATTTCTGATACATAAAAGAGAAATATTAATTATGACTTCAGTCTAGAATTTCGATTATAAAATATTAAATTTCTTTCTATTCTCAAAGAACATTGGGCTTTTTCCTAGAATAATATGAAATGATTTTTTTTAGGAAATTACTTAGCATTGTTTCTGTATTAAGTGAACAGTGAAGTTAAAAAGGCAGTTGGAATTGCATAAATATATTTGGAAGTGGGCCATTACCATGGCTCACTGCCAAACATATTTACTCAATTAAAATTTCAACAGATAGGATACGCATTTAAGCACTAATGTATTTGCATTTAAGTATTTATTCTAATTATCTTTAATTAACATAATATATAAATTGATAAATTATTCCTCTTTCACGTTTACAATGTTGAAGTTCTAATTTGATAAAAGTTCTTAAATATTTCTCAAATTTATTGATAATATAGTATTTAAACTATATCAAATCATATTTACAAAATTTAAAGAACAAGATAACAGAATAAATTAGTATTATAATTAAATAATCCTTTGACAGTATAAACAGGAGAACTCTAAACATAAGCAATTCTACAAATAGCTCAGTGTTTCCTGTGGCCGAAAAATTATTGAAAATATTATTCTAAATATAAATAGCTTTTAAATATTTTATAGAAAAAATAATTGATAAATTATATTAAAATAAATAAACAACAAGCAGTTTATGAAAAAAACTAATAACCTACTTTCTAAACATATTTCGTATTGTGGAATGATTAAAGACATGCAATCAAACTGGAGAAGGGCCTGAAATTGGTGTATTTAATAATCCAATCCCAGTTTCATATCATTTCCATTAAAGGAAACTTGAAAAGTTTAATCTCTGCCCTTTTGAAATGAATGAAGTTGTAAGGTTAAAAGATTCAGTGTGACATCGTTTTCAAGAACATAATATGCATATTGAATTTCATGAAAATCTAATAATTAATTCAAACGTTATTAAAAACGAACATATAGACAAATAGGATAGTGATTCTACAAACCGACTTGACTATAAAGATTACATAAAAGTTTTGTTAGTGACGTATTTATTCATTAAGTGAATAATTATATAAGAAAAAATATTTATTGTAAATTATATAAAAGTATATTCTTAATAGAAATGTTCATTCATTTATTTTAACTATTGTTTAAAATATTAGAATTTTATCTTTGAAAATTATCGTTGTGCATTGATTTATCAAGAAAAACAGTACCGTAACTTTAATTAGATTTAAAATTTACAATGTGTTTTTTGTTTTCGTTGACAAATTCGAAATATACTTTGCATTATATTTAAACTTAATAATTGAAAACTTTTATTATATAAATTAATTTTAAAATGCCATTTAGATAAATTCTATCTTATAAATTTATCTTTATGTTGTAGATAATTCAAGAGAAAATGAGAAATTCCGAACCTTAAAATCATACGTCATATTCGAAAATTATAAATTAAGCTTATTAAAAAAATAGATAGATAAATTATTAAAAATCAACGTTACTAAATAATTTTATTTAGATAAATTCTATCTTATAAATTTATCTTTATGTTGTAGATAATTCAAGAGAAAATTTGAAATTCCGAATCTTAAAATCATACGTCATATTCGAAAATTATAATTTAAGCTTATTAAAAAAAAATTGATACATAAATTATTAAAAATCAACGTTACTAAATAATTTGAATTAATAAAATTATGAATTATCACTTTTTAAATTTTATTTTAAAAACTGTAAAAGTGAAAAATTAATTTATTTCGTGAAGTGTCGAGAATTTTCTCACTGATAATTTGACTATGCCTACTGTTTCATTATGCTACTGTATTCTAAAACAACTTTCAAGATAATGCGAAACTATCCTCTTAAAGGACTAGGATTTATAAATAATTTTTGGAAATGATAAAAATAATTGTTAACGCATCAAAGATATATGCTAACGTTAATGAGGTACTAAAAAGTGTTTCTTATCTTCTTTAAATGGTTAACATGGTTAATACTGGTAATGGTTTAAATGGTTAATACTTTTAGAGGTATTTCCCAATGTATACTCTCTTAGGGACAATGAAATTTTTCTAATCACTAAAAAGTGCACCAAAATAAGTTTTAATCTAATTAGAATAAACTTATGTGTAAATTGATATGAAATTTCTATTGTATTACCTGTATAATTATTATTATTATTTTTAATTTATAAATCATATTAAAGATATTTTCATAACTTGAATGACATTAAAAGATCTTAACACAGATCATTAATCCGAACTCCAATTAGCACAGACTAAATTAATCCGAAACTGCTGCTCTAAAAAAATTAAGGTTTTAAGAAGTGTCAAATTGATCTTTAATTAATGAGTAATATAATATACACATATGTATTACGAATATAAAATTTACATATCTGTTAACTTTCTGAACTGACTTAATTTTTTTTTCTTCTTGGTTATCAAAAAATGTTAAACCTCTTATTATATTTTAAAATTTTGCAACTTATGTAAATATTACCATAATATTTATTGTATATAATCCAACATTTATTATTTATCTTTTCATCTCACTAAGAAACAAATTTTGTATTGATTTAAAAATTTCCATATTCTGTTTTATCTTTACACAGTTCTTGAAAAATTTTTATAATCAGGAAATTTCACGAGATGAGCTAAAATTGTAGTTTATTATAATTTCATTAAACTATTTCGTACTCTATAAAGAAACTAATTTAATATATCAATATTATTTATTTATTGTTAAATTGATTAAAGTTACATAAAATTCTCTAATAGAAAAGTATTGTGTTAAATAATTTAATGACAAGATTAGTTTAATAAAGGTTCAAATTATTTTAAATTAATTGATGAAGAAAGATTAAAAAGTCTATTGGTCTTTTACTTATGTGTATATTATAAAATTAATTACATTAGATAATGTTAATTTAATAAAATATATATTAACTTCAATTTACTGAAAATATTTGATTATTCTTTCTTCTTTCCATGCACAACTCAAGAACAAGACATGTCGTTTAATGCACTAATAAGGTCAACTAATTCATTTAGAAAATTTTTCTCCTTAGATTGCATTCAAAAATCTTTGGTGATAAAATTTGGAAAAATAAAAAATGGAAAATATTTTATGGATTTAGTTATGGATTAAATTACTATGATTACTTTAATTTCCATACGTTGAATATATATGGAAAAACATTATCCGAAGGAAAACAAAGACTTATAATGTTTATAATGACTATGTAAACAGGATTTTAATAAAACTGTATTGAATAAAAATTTATTTTGAAAATATTTCAATTGTTATTATCACGCTAATTTTTTTTATAAGAGATTACATGACAATGCATATAACTACATCTCAAAAATTAATAAGCTATATTAAAATTTTGTATATTATTCTTTAATACAGTATATTGAACTTTGAGACTTTTATGAAGATAAGACATTGTTTCGACTAAATCCTTTAAATCTTTTTAAGTATAGCTATTTTAATGGCCTATAATAGGATCAATAAACAAAAAATATAATACAAGAAGTCCCAGAAAGAACTAAAATTGCCTGCTTTCCGAAGGTGTCATTTATTAGCATTTGGAGTCCATTTGTTTTGTTTTTATTTAATCAGAATAGATGCCATTATGACATCATATCACTGTGGCGATTCATCATCATGACGTCACTCATTGTTGCGTCACCATAAAGCTAAAAATTACCGGAGTGTTGTGACGTCAACTTTTGTTACGTTATAGTGATGTCGCATCGTGACTGTGATGTTATTGTGATAGGTTTTGGGATAGGGCGCTTTAAGAAATGAAGCAAGCCATATGTTATCTCTGCATTGTTAACACTTAGCGCCATCCATTGACATTAATATAAACTACAATTGTAATAAAAATACTAAATTCTATCTTGCAGGATTAAACGATGGGGCGTCGAGATGTCCTTCAGTGATAGAACATCACTAGTAAATTTCATGAAAATCTGTTAATTAAAAGAAATTAGTTAATGGGGAGACACTGAAAAACAGATGGCCCGATCTTATAAGCCTCTATTTCCTTCGGAGTATAGGCTAAAAATAAGTTAAGAACTTTAATAAAATATTGTAAACAAAATATATGAATAGTTCTGAAAAATTAGATGTCACCATTTGCGACAGATTAGAATAAGAAACTATTTAAATGCATAATATCTGGTTTTGTGATCCATAATGTAATGAATTATACAAACATTATACTTTAATATTTACATAAATATTATATATTTAGGCATGTAAGAATGAATATTTTTATAAAAGAAACGATACGTTTCTATCGTTTCTTTTATAATCCGTTTTGATTATTATAACCGTTTCTTTAATAAATCGTTTATAATTGTTTCTTTAATAATCTGTTTCGATTATTATCTAACAAGTAAGTTAAACAAAACAAACAAGTAAGATTATTACAAGAAAGCAAGTTATACCAATACCATTTTTTATATCACAAATTTACATTGATGTAAATTTGTGGTATTTAAAAAATAATAATGAATAAATTTTTTTGCCTTTCTTTTAAAGTCATTATTCTCTTTGAAAATTGTTCTACATTTACGAAAATATTGTATTAATGAGAGGTTAATTGAAATGTAACGCTTTAGGAATTATCTAAAAAAAATTTTATAATTTCATCACAGCAAGTCAGTTTAAATCGATAGAAATATACTATTTATAAAGTTTCTTCTTTCGATCAAAATAATAAATCCAACTTTTAGTAAAAGAAAAGAAATGAAATTATTTATTTAATACGTGAGTAAATTTTTTAACTTACTAGCAAAGCTTTTTAAGTTAGAGATAAATAACATAACTTACTTTTCAACTGGTCTAAGTAAGACATATTGGAGGTTAGTAAAACACTCAGATATATATTTTTACAAAAAAATTTTAGGGAGTAAAAAATGCAGTTGTTGAAAAATTTTAAGTTAGAGATAAATAACATAACTTACTTTTCAACTGGTCTAAGTAAGACATATTGGCGGTTAGTAAAACACTCAGATATATATTTTTACAAAAAAATTTTAGGGAATAAAAAATGCAGTTGTTGAAAAATTTTTAACAATTTTGTTCAGCACCTTCAAATAATGATGATTCTGTAATTTTTTATTTTAAAATATCCTCTATTTGCAATAAAATAAATTTCCGAATAATAGATATTAAGATGTTTATATTCGTCTTAAACGTTATATCATTTTTAATAATTTGGCTGAACACACAATTATCTGATTGGCATATTTCAATTTTATTCTAGAAATATTATAAAAAAGACTATTATTATCAGTGAATCAGGTGAAAAATAAAGTTAGTAATACAAAATCAGGTTCCATTCATTCATTCTTTCAAAAAAAATAATAATAATAATAATAATAAGTGTTTAATGGATAAAGATTCAACAAATACATAACTTGCAAACATTCTTTTATAATTCTATCTAAGCATTTTCATGAAGTTCAATAACAAGATTTTCTTTGTCCAAAGGAGTAATTTTCTATGTATTTTTATTTCTTTTAAAATAGGAAAAGGATAAAGACATTAGGAAAAGAAAAAAAAAGTTAGACTAAAGCAAAGATAAGATAATTAAGTTTATACATATAAAACGAAGTGTTACCTGCTATTTCCATTTAAATTTTTAGAATACTATAAAATGAGATCAAGATTACTGAATAATGTCTTAATTAAACTCATTGCAAGATTTCAAGATAATGAATTTATTGCTTGTCGGATCAAGCGATTACATGCAAACTGCACAATTACGTACGATAATGCAATGCTGTAGAAGACAATTAAATGAGAAGGTTTAAAAATAAATTAAAAAATTGTTTTATCATGTGGCATAGCAGAATTATTAGCAATTTTTCTTTAAATAAAAATATTTTGTATTTTTTTTTTTTTCTGTTTAAATCAAATACAATACAGTATACATTCTATACTCCATTTGCTGATTATCCGGTTTGTGGAATATCCATGCATAATATCTTTATTTTCTTTGATTTTCTCAATAAATAAAATTATGAACAGTAAATATCTGAAATAACAGATTTAATGGAAAATTTACCAGGTTTTGAATATTTTAAGGAAGAATGGCTACAAAGTGATTCATATGAACAAAGATTTCAATATATGAATGATGCAGATATTGTTATCTTTGTTAAGAATAATTTCAAGAGAAGAAGACAGTGAAGAGGAAATTAGCAAGCCCACCAATCAAAGTTTAACACTGCCCTGCATTGACACTGAGTATTTAACTTATATAAATCAATGAACAATGATATATATGAAAAAAAATTAATTTAGAGATTAGAAAAATCTCGAAAACTATTCAGAATAGATTGCTAAGTTATAATATAATATATAATGTAAGAAGTTAATTTAAATTGTTGTTTTATATATCATACATATATGATATTTACATACTTATAATTCAATGCTTTTCATCAAATATAATAAATACATTTTGAAATACAATATTTAATTTATTCATTAAAAAATAATTTAAGCAATTAAAATCCGTTTCGATTACTATAATCGTTTTTTTAATAAATCGTTTATAATTGAATAAATCGTTTAAAATCGAATTTTATAAATACACAATATTTATAAAATTCAATAACAAAAAAACAAATCAGATTGTCGATGTTTTTCAATTATTTGCAGGGCTGATATTGAAAATATTTAACAATTGGTACTGTAATATATACAAACTGTATTCTTAACTATCACGTAATTACTCAATACTAACGTTAAAACTTCGAGAACGCATGGTCTTCTGAGTTATAAACTGGGAGTGAGTGAGTTTCTTCTATGTCTTTCTTTCTTATTTCTATTTGTATGGATAAGCTTGGTGGCTAATTTTGATTGCCTCCTTCCACTCAAATAGAGTACTAAGGGAGCCGTACTGGGCCAAAATTAAATTCACTCAAATAGAGTACTAAGGGAGCCGTTCTGGGCCAACATTAAAAGCTATTAGACAAATCAGATTGTCGATGTTTTTCAATTATTTGCAGGGCTGATATTGAAAATATTTAAATAATTGGTACTGTAATATATACAAACTGTATTCTTAACTAGTCAGTAGTCATATTTGTTATTTTGGAAACGAATTAAAACGTGTTAATAATGAAACTAAAGTTAAAATAATTATTTAGAAGCAATAGCGACTATTAAATTAGAGGTTAATGGTAACTTAATGATTTTTCTAAAGAATATGCAACAGTCTGTACACAAACAATTACAATACAGCTTAGTTACGAATACAACGCAGCTTAGTTGCAGGCATTATAAGTTAATAATAAAATTTATACTAATTAATTAATTTTTGCTTTTTAAATAGTTATTAATACACTGTTTAACAACTGGCATATAATAATTGGTATTTAAATATTTTTATATCCGGGAATAGCCGTATCAGTGCGTATCGACTGAATATCAGTGCTGATTATCCGTGACTGGCATATAATAATTGGTATTTAAATATTTTTATATCCGGGAATAGCCGTATCAGTGCTGATTATCCGTAAATAGCCATTATCTCAATTATCCATTAACTCGGATAATCGAGCGTACATTGTTGATATAAAAGAAAAACTTTACAGAAAATAAGAAAAACGATTTATATAAAAGTGCATCTTTAATTGGACGTGATTTTTATCAGAATATAGTCTTTTCTATACAGTAATAAAATTTTAAATTTTGAAACTAAAATTATATTTGTTTTATATAATATTAAAATATATAACCCTGTATATGTCTTAATATTATATAAAATGAAGCTGAAGATAAATATATTCAGCCTTTATTTCTTTTAATATTTTTCTAATAAAGATCTGCAGCATATTCGAGTTGAACTTCAGGATATTAAAATCAAAATTCAGAAAATATTATAATTTAAAAATGATTTTTATACTGTAACTTTAAAATTTTACTAAGAATATTTTCTTATATTTCTTATAATTATATAAGAATCTTTTCTTATATAATTAAAACTTGTATAATTAAAATTTTCTACTGGGTAACGAAACTCGAAATTAGAAACATGAAAATTTTTCTAATGAATTTGAACTAAACTAACAATGAGAAATAACTTTTCCAAGAAAGCAAAAGAAGCTTTCTTAGTAAAATTTTAAAGTTGTAAAAGTTATTTTTTTTTTATTTTTAATATAATATACCATAAATATTATCTGCTGCAAATAACTATTAGAATAAACATAAAAAGAATATTAAATGAAAGAAAGGACAGATGATTTATCTTGGTTGGATATCTTATATATCATAACAATACGATACAGTCTATGCCTACATGGAATAGAGTCAAAATATCATATAAATCATAATATTGTTTCGTGTATTTCATTTATGCATGATTCATGAATGCATAAATGATAAACTTTTTACATATGACAAAATGCATAATATAGTATTTGGTTGCAGACTATGTTGAATAAAATAAATTTAGCTTAAAAAAATACAAAAATTACGTTTTCATAATTAAGATTTTGATAAAATTTAATAAATTTATAATAGATAAATTAATTCAAATATTTTCATTATTGAATAAATCATTGTTTAAATACTTATTTTAGAAACTTATTATTTATATTTAACACACAAAAAAAAAATCATTAATCAACACTAAAGTATTGCAATGAGAAATGAACAACATACAGGAAGTTAAAATACTCGTATAAATAAAACTATCATTTAATTAAGTTAAACATAAAGCCAATTTTTGCAAAACCTACTTTTTGAAATAAGTATATTATTCATGTGCGATAAATACTTTTAAAGATTGAAACAGATAAAATTTTGGCTCCTGTAAGAGCTTTGAATAAGAAATTCAAAAATAAGATACAGGGATATATTGTAGATAAACAGATTTATTAATATTTGAATGCACTGCAATATTTGATTCTTGATATACATATATACTGGAGGGACAATAAATAGAAATGATTATGTAAGATCGTTTTTTTACAATACAAAAAAAAGTTAATTTTATCGGAATTTAAATTATTTGATTTATTAATATTTGAATGCACTGCAATATTTGATTCTTGATATACATATATACTGGACGGACAATAAACAGAAATGATTATGTAAGATCGTTTTTTTACAATACAAAAAAAGTTAATTTTATCGGAATTTAAATTATCTTGTGAGTTTTGCGATAATTTATATATTAATTGTAAGGTATAACCTACTGAATCAAATACTGCATGTAATAAATTTAAAATTATCTGTATATGAAATATTTTCATTTCTTTATTTTTTTATTCTTGAACATTTATTACATATCCACAGAACATATTATTCTTTTGAGTTCTAAACAATAAACCTATGAAAAATTAACCTATAGCAATAGGTTTATTTTCATTTTTGCTGTTTTCGTGAATATATCAATTATTTTTGAAGATAAATTATAAATAAATTTATTTTTTACATCATACATGAATAGCTTAAAATTAAAATTATTATTAAAATATTAAAATTAATGGAAATAATTAAGATTAATTATATGTTATTATTAAAATTAATTTTAAAAATTAAAATATTAAAATTAAAAAGTAAACACGACTGCGGCCCTCGGGCTCATTATAATTGGACAGCCCTGGTCTAGATGGATTCAGTTTTACTGCAATAGTAAAATCTGTCAAGGTGTAATGTCCACCAATGAAATCAATGCATTTTATGACGTTGAATCGTTAACAGCTTTGATTGAGTCAAAATAACAGGATTCTCTATTGCTAATCTCATCTCCTTAATCAAATTTGCATTAAAACCTTGTTCATATCTGTTTTTATAAATTTCTTCAATCCAACATTTTCTCTTCCTCAATTTTGTTTTGTTTCCTTATTTACCACAGCTGTTAACATCATTTTGTAAACAGCAAGTGCCTTTCATTGTTTAGCATCCATTTTGCTTTACACAAAATGAATCATGGGAACAGTGCTAAGAATCTTGGGGAAAGTGTAGCTTACCGTGACAGTGAGGGCCAGCAAGTGGAATTACTATTGCATTTATCCGTGATGGTTTTGACCATTTGTTTTCTTCAGCAGTTAGTGGGAACCAACCTTTACTACTAAAATTACCTTTGCCAATTATTTTCAGCTTAGTTTTTTTGATCTACAAATCACATAACTCTATTTGATAGGGTACAAAATATAACCCCATTATAAGTAGAATAGAACTGTATATAATATACATGGGTTGGAAATTTAATAGTGATCAATTTAATAGTGATTTAATAGTGCTGAAGGGGAATGGTGATATGTACAATTTTGACTGTGTTGGCACATGCAAGATCAAACCTTTCCCTCCCCATGGTGTAATAAGCATTATCTTTTCATGTGTTAAACGTGCACATTAACAGTATACAATTTGTGCAGAGCAGAAAGTCGATGGAAAAACATGTTTTCCGAGTTCGAACAGTGTTCCTACTTTAAAATTGAAACTATGAGGGGCTGTACTGCAAAAGAATGTTATCAAGAACTTGTAGAGGCCTGTGAAGCTGATGTACAGGTACTCCTCACTTAATGACTGGGTTTCATTCTCGCGACTTAGTTGTAGAAACGAATTGGTTGGAAGCGAAAAACTTGTTCCTATATTTAAAATATTGGAAACACAAATTCAAATTAAAATTTATATCTTAATTATGAACAAAGTACAGTATTTTTCTTCAGTTTTTTTGGAATCTTAATTATGCACAAAGTACAGTATTTTCAGTATCTTAATTATGCACAAAGTACAGTATTTTTCTTCAGTTTTTTTTTTGGAACTACGAGTGTGGGGAAATTACAAACAAAAGTCGTAAGCGATGCATATGAGCAAAAACCAAATATTCCATAAAAAAAAATAGTCTTAAGCTCAGACATAAGTTCGAGCAGTCGTTAAACAGGTAGGTTGTTAAGTGAGGAGTACCTGTATTACTATTCAGTACAGTAAAGAAGTAGTGAAAATATTCATATAAGAGATGTGAGAACTTCAGCAACAAGATTAGGCCTGGGTGAGCCACTGTTTCAGATGCATAAGTGATGGCTATGTCTGATTTGCTGGCCAATGCCAATTTGCAATGGCCAATTTGGACTACTCATGAGATCAGCTATGAAACCATTCTCAATTATATTACCATCCTTTAAATCCTTAAGAAGCAACTACAAATGTGGAAAATTTTGGCCTGCTGGGTTCCTTTTGCACTGATGGAGATTCAAGCTTGGCAGCATTACAATACTGCTAGGATCCATTTGGAATGGTATGATCATGAAGGGGATGATTTCCTATGAGAAATCATTTCCTTGGACGAAACATGGGAATAGTCGTATGAAATTAAACTGAAATGTCAATCCAATGACTGGTGCCATTATAGCTCTCCATGATCAAAGAAAGTGCATGTGAATCCCACAAATTTTTAAGTCATGCTTATTATTGTGTACACTTGTGATGGTGTGATCCTTACTCACAAAGTACCCAATGGACAAACTGTAAATGCTGTGTACTATATATATTTCTTAAACACAACCTGTGGGAAATCCTGCTGATGAAACAATGTCTCTTTATGATTACTCCACCCATTATCCTCCATGACAACATCTGTTGTCATGGAGGATAATGTCATGTGTCTGGTATTGTCTGTGACCTATTCTCAAGATGGGGTTGGGAAGTTCTGTACCACCCTCCATACTCTCCAGACCTTAGCCCTGTGACTGGTTTATTCTGTAAACTTAAGGAAATAATGGCATTGTGAAGCTACCAAAATGATGGAAAAAATCATGGACAATGATGGAGACTATATTGATATGCTGTAAAAGTAAATGTGTGCTATGCCTTTCCTGTGCTAATGTACCATTGTGATCATTTAAATTTCCAACTCTCATATAAAATCTAACACGTATAAGTAAATAAAAAAATATATTGTTCACAAAGATATGTTTAGTAAATTGATTGGTAGATTTTATGTATTTTACGTAAATATAATTTTGTAATAAGGTTTGTTAATCTGGAAATAAAATTGGTTTTCAAAAAGCGATATATTTATGCATTCCGTTTGTTGAGACAATACCGTATCAAGTACCAAAGCCCTGCCCCTTTTTTGAAACTGCGGCCCTCCATAGCTCTAGTAAACACGGCTATGGCCCGCGGGTTCATTATAATTGGACAGCCCTGTTGTAGACAAAATGTCATATTCGCTTAAGCCAAAATTATATATCAAGAATAGTTACGTAACGTAGTAGTTACGTTAAATATATATCAAGAATAGTTACGTATTTTACTATCTTCAGTTGCAAAAATTGGAACTGAACGGAATCTTAAAATATCACTGAAAAATCCATATAAGAAATCATTAAAGAGAACCATTATTAAGTTACAGCGCCACCTGTGGATTTTGTTTTTTTAGAGGAACTTATCTCTAGTAAACACAGCTATGGCCCTCAGGTTCATTATAATTGGACAGCCCTGCTTTAGATTATTATTTATGGAAGCGGACAAAAGTGCTGGTCTACAAGTATAGTATAGTGTACTTGTAGACGTATAGTAAGTATAGTATAATAGGCATTGCTCAACAGCATTTTGATGCTGCTGTATTCATCAACTATAAACACAACAAATTGCAATGAGCTATTTGTGCAATAGTTCATTGTAATTTGTCATTTTTCAATTGTCATTGTTACATTGTGTATTGAGGCAGGTGATTTTTGAATTACCTCTGCATGGTCTTTTTTTATAACTAAATTAGTTATAACTCCAAAACTATTCAGAATTGGACCTACATTTATAAGGTTCTTTTACTCAGATAAGATCTGAGTTATGATCTTTCGTCACAACTCGGAGGTCTTTTATATATATATATTTATTAAGAATGATTCTTGAAGAATGACTGATTTGAATTGTTTATAATGATAAATTTAGTGAATTAATATGATCAATTCAACTATTGTGATAAAACTATTTGATTATACTTTTATATTTGAAAAAAGGGAGAAATGAAAGAAACTAGAGTGACAAAAATATTGAAATAAGAAGTGATTGCAAGAAAAAGATGTGCAGATCTAATATGAAAAGAAAGAAAAATAAATTAATTTGCTAATATATTGAGTCGCAGATAGATTAAAAAACAAAAATATGAAAGATATTTTGAAGTACAATGAAAAGGATCATTTTATAAAGTGCATCAGAAACATATTGAATTAATTATTAGGAAATACAAATAAATATACTTTATAGAACAAAGACATTATTCACAAAAAAGATATACAAGAGAATGACTGCTATTAACTATGAAAACAGAAGAAATGCTATTTAAGGAGAGAGAAAGAGAGAGTAAAATATCTTATACTAAGCTCTTTGAGCAGAGAAAGAAAAAACTACTTTGTTTTCGAACTAAAATTCCTTTGAAAACAAAATAGTTTTTTCTTTCCCTGCTCGAAGAGCTTAGTGTAAGATATTTTAGAAATGGAACAGTGTAATGATCTAATAGATTATAAGAAAGAGTAAAAATTATTGCAAAGAATATAACAAAAAAGTAAAGAATGGTGAGACTAAGCATCATTATTGTACTTACATATTTTTTAATTTTCTTATATATTTTAATATTCATCTGAGAACTCCAACAAACTAAAGCATACAAGAATAATTTGTGAATTTTGTATGAACAGTTATTTTTATGCAGATTAAAATTCCTTCATGGCACTTAGAATGGAAGAGTAAAGAACTGTAAAAAAATGGCAATGATGTGATCTAGACAAAAGTAGGAATAATTGTTAAAATTGAATAGTGCAAGAATCGAGGAAAGCAAAAATGTGAAAGTAATGATAGTGTTGAGAAATAATAAATCTATATAAATGGGAAATGTTGAGATACAGATGGGAACTGCTCATAGATTAGTTATAAGATATTTTTTTTCATTAATTTATATATGTGAACATTTTTACTTGAAGATTACATAAATACATTATAGTATTATTCTTTGATGCAATATGAAGGATTACAAGAATTAATACAAAAATTAAAAGACAATTAGTATATCTGCTAAAAGTGGATTGCTTATTCAATATATTTATGAAATAATGTTAAAAATACTTTGTGATATGAAAAGAATTTTAATTGAGAATGTAAATTTATGTGCAAGTGCTTTCATAAGATCTGTAGTTTTAATAAAAAGGATCAGAAAGATAAATGATGATGAATACAATAATTTTTCTCTAATTAGCAAAGATTTAGATAATGCAGTAATTAGATTTTCATTTATAAATAGTTGAGATATTTTTAAGTAAAATTTTTTGCACACATTTATTTAGTGAAAATGTGAAAAATTTTGTATAAATATAGATTTAATAATTAGTTATTGATGCATTAAGTCTAATATATGTTTTCAGCTAATTATGTAGCATAAGAGTGAATGGAGTAAAACAAGAATATATGATACATCCTTGTTTATTCAATATATTTATGAAATAATGTGAAAAATACTATCTATTTTTCACATTATTAGTAATGTGATATGAAAAGAATTTTAGTTGAGAATGTAGATGTATGTGGCAGGTGCTTTTATAAGCAGATAATGCAGCATTGTTAGTGAGTGTTTTAGCAAGTTATAAAGAATATTAGTAAACTGGATGCTGTAATGATAGATGAATGAATTTAAAAAGTAATGTTTCATAGACTAAAATAGTTGTGTTTGATAAGAAAAATACAGAGAATAATTACAAAACAAGTATAAACAATGAAAGTAGAATGGGTGTAAATTTAAATATCTTTGTAAAATATTTACAAAAAATGGTAAACAATTATTGCTACTGTTTATTGTATTTGGTAACCAATCTATTTTATTTAAATAATACATGCTACTCTTTTTCTAACCAACAAATATGCAAAAATCTTTCTTACAATTATGAATTTCTTAATTTTCTAAATGAAGAACAAAGTATCTGATCAACATATATCTTCAACATATAAACTTCTCTCAATTTAACACAATCAATGCCTAGATAGGACTGAACCATTGGATATGCCAGCTATCAGAAATTTTAATTAACTTTTTAATTACTTAGTAGTAATTTAAAATTTCATATAATTTAAATATTTCTAATGTAATTATTTAAATACTGACAATAGATATCAATTTAAAAACAAAATCATGGAAATTTCAATTCTGATTTTTAAATTTTCAATTTTATTTATAGATTGAAGACATAATAATAGCAGATGCCTTTGAATAGGACACATATGACACACAGTGAAATATAACAATAACTGTTGGACAAAGAATTACAGAGTGACAAGGGAAAAGTCTTAGCCAATAATGTAAATGCTGGAGAGTTGACATAAGAAAAGTAATAGGTTCCTATGGATGCAGATAGCAGAAAATAGGTAAAGTATATATGGAAATAAAAGTACATATGCCCAACAATGGATGAAAATGAAAATTGTAAAATGATGATGATTATAGCATAATTTATATTTTTTAATATTTTTATTCATTTTTATAACAACTTTTATTAAAAATTACGAAATATTAAAAACTGATTTCTTATAGAAATGGTCAATTTTCATTGAAATTTTTTAAATTAAAGTCTAAATTATAATTTTAAATAAAATTTTTTATTTGGTTTTAACTGTATAATATTTATTAAAAATAAAAACATTATACAACAAGCACTTTTCGCAGTATAGGTTATTTTATTTATTTGTAACTAACATTTTCAGAATATAGCCATCATCAGGTTACACAATAGAACAGAATGTTATAATCAAATTTTAAAAGTTTAAAAAAAAAAAAGAACAATTAGTATGTTGTTATGGTTACAGGTTAAGCTTAAGCTTAGGATGATAAACTAATAATAAACAAAAAAAATAATAATAATAAATAAAAAATAATAAATACGTATGTAAATACATAAGTAGATTTAAAAGTTTAAGAAACTATTACATCATATAAATTATGTATCCATAATCCAGCCTAGAGATCGACATCAAAACAGATCTATTAGATAACAATAGTATAATATTATCTGAATGCAGACATCTCTTTTTTATTTATAATATATAACCATGCTGAGGAAAGTTGTTGAATGAAAAAAAAATATTAGTTACAAGTTAATAAAATAATCTACACTGTGAAAAGTGCTTGCTGTATAATGTTTTTATTTGAATTTAAATAGAAGCAGTTTAAAAGTTTAATGTGTTTATTTAAAATTGTTAATATTCCTTAATTATCTGATTGTAGCACTGTATTTTAACTATTTAGTTTTTATATATTGAGAACACAAAGAGTTGATCAATTGCTAAAAAGCATTAAACTGAATAGCTGTTGAAAATAAAAGCACTAATATATATTAATTTTATTTTATATTATACAGGTAGTTCTCAATTTTTACAAGTTAATTCATTCCTGGAGTGAGTTCATAAAGTAAGAATTTGTAAACCAAGTTTCAATTTTTCACCAGATAATGTTAAAAACAAGAGTTCTGCTCTCATCAATGAAATTCAACTATAATAAAATTAAGTAAAGATCAATAAAATTAATAGTTTATAAGGAAACAATGATTTATTTATCTAAAGAAATTTAAAAGCAGAAAATTATATAACATAAATGTTAAAGAATTTTTATTCTTTATTATTATTGATAAATAAGTAGATAAGCTTTTGTACAGATGTACTACTCCATTAGACACAATTTAGAAATAGAAGTTATTTATTTAATATACTGATAAAATTAGAGGATGTGATATTTTTGCTTTTCAGCCACTATTTTGATTTTTTCCTGATTTCATAGCATAT
This sequence comes from Olivierus martensii, assembly GCA_000484575.1. Classification (NCBI taxonomy): domain Eukaryota; kingdom Metazoa; phylum Arthropoda; class Arachnida; order Scorpiones; family Buthidae; genus Olivierus; species Olivierus martensii. The sequence goes on along the minus strand of AYEL01070472.1, from coordinate 71,450 downwards.
GACAGAGTTTTGCTGCAAATCCAGTCATACTATATTGTATACCTAAGTATGTAGTTTGAAATGCTTTTTTTTTTATGAATGTTTAGCATTCATTTATTGTAATTAAATGTTCAACATTTTTGATTTTTTTGGAATTTCATATTTGAAAAAATTCACAAATTTGGTAACTCATTAAGGAGGATTTCATAAACCAAGTATAATTATGAAATAATATAGTGGAATATTTTGCAAACAGATGGAGTTAGCATTAAGTATGATCTATACATAAGCTCACATTAGCAATATGTTAGAGAATTATTACATTGGATGCACTTCTATTTTCAATAAAGGGCCTCAGAAATCTGATGATCATCTTTAATGCCTGAATATGCTAAACACAGTACTGATTCAATTGATATTACTGCATTTTACCATTTTTTTGAAGAACAAAGAAGATTAATGATTTAAATAATGTTTATAATTTGGTGTTTTTAAATTTTCTTTTGATTAGATTCAATCAGAAAATCCTAATTACTCACAATTTTCAGTTAATATTAATCATAATCAAATGCAATTTTCCAATTTTTATAAATTACAGATAGTGCTTAACTTAGGACTACTTGTACTTACAATGGTGATGTCATTGATAAATTCTGAGACTAATCAATGCAATTGACATGGGCTCAATTATTTAAGCAATGGTCTGATATATGAAAAGCAACCTTTCTGATGTTCATTAAGTTTATTATGACAAAATGGAATATAATAATAAATATTGATAGTGGGCAACTCATAAATTTTGGATATTTCTGACTTATGACAGAGGAGTTTGAAACAAATCCCACTGTAATCAAGAGCTACCCATACTTTTAAAATATAAGTAACAGTCATAAAGGGCTAATATATTCTACTGATGATAGATAAAACATTACTTTCGGATAACATAAAATCCAATGAAGATTCATTAGAATGAAGATTTATTCTTAATTGTATAATTATATTTACAAATATGAAATCAAATGCGCATTGAAAAAATAACTGCAATTTATCAAACTAACTTATCTGTAACTTTTCACTCGAAACTATTTTCCCCATAGGAATTAATGTAAAATGGATTAATCCGTTCCTAGACCCCAGCTGATTGCTTATTTAAACTTTTACGACAGTAATTTATGCACAAGTTCTTAATACAAAATCAATAGAAACCAATAAATCTAGCACAAAAAAGATAAATACATAACTTTTCACTATAGCTTTTTATAACTTCTGTTTTTACCAATAATCTTTAATACTTACTTAGCTCTCATAATAGATAAAATTTTAAATCAATTAAAATGTTTTCGCCCTATCTTAGAGGCCCTCATCAGTATTCTTTTACTCAATGTATATCTTAGGATAAAGCAATAAAGAACACAATTAGTTCTAAATTCTTTAGAATATGTTTTCATTATTTTAAAATCCACAACATAGCTAATATATTCAGAAAATGACTTTTCAAGAATTTTCTGAATATATTAGCGATATTGCAGATTTTAAAATAACGGAAACATATTCTAAAGAATTTAGAACTAATTGCGTTCTTTATTGCTTTATCCTAAGATATATATTGAGTAAAAGAATACTGATGAGGGTCTCTAAGATAGGCCAAAAACGTTTTAATTGATTAAAATTTTTCCTGTTACATGAGCTAAGTAAATATTAAAGATTACTATAACTTTTCAGTTAGATGCATTATTAATACCTGTTAGATATCAAACAAGTGCTAAGCATGAATATTTAATTAAAGACATTTATTTATGTTTAAATAATAAATTAAAATTACAAATCTATACAACCTCAAATTTTATACAGTAGAAGCCACTTATTAGAATCACTTTGGGACCAATCTATTTTGATAACAATAACTGATTGATAATTTTAAGCAGTTCATGTAAAAAGAATGCAATTTTCGATTTTTTATATTATTTTACAGTATATACTGTACTTGTGTGGTTATATACAGTGTAACTTCAATTCAACGTTTTCATCTGGATTCCTGAAAAAACAATGGATACGGCAAAATGATAGATGGAGTGCTATATAAATTAAAAAAAAAATGAAAATCAGATTAAAAGATAACAATAATGCTAATAATAATAATAATAATAATAGCAGCTCTATAACGGATCGACAAATACTTGTTGAACTTTATATTATATAATCAATTAAGCGAAAAAGTCATTTACACTTAATTTTGGTTAACTTTTAATTAATATTGCCAATACCAATTTACGGAAAATTACAAAGTATTAGAGTAATAGTAAGAAAATTCTTATATCAAAAAATAATTTTTTATTTTTTCAATAAAGGCAATTAAAAAGTCAATAAATTCCTATATCAGTAATTTTAAAATACATATTTTGTCATAAAAAAAAAAAAAAAAAAATAAAATTTTTATAAAAAAAAAAATAATATTTTTTAAAAAAAAAAATTTTTTTTTTTTTTTTTTTAATGATACGGCGACCACCGAGATCTACACTCTTTCCCTACACGACGCTCTTCCGATCTGTAAGGGCCAGACACGTGGTGAAACCACCTAAAGGCTTTGCAAAGTTTCGAAAGCAATCATATTTGTCTGTATGAACTTATTAAATCAAAAACTTGCATCGATATAATATCTATTTATTAAAAAATGTACACAAATCATAATCTTTCCATTTAAGTCGAATCTGCATTATTTTAAATGGAGGACAAGTGTTTATCTTTGGATTTTCTCCACTTAAGTTGAATCTACATTATTTTAAATGGAGAACAAGTGTTTTATCTTTGTATTTTCTCAGTTTTTGCCTAAATTTTAGTGAAAACAAAACAATAAATGAACGATTAACAAATAATGTTGTTTATTTTAATAGATTCAACCAATATTTTAATATTATCTGCAATATTTTTTAGTTTAAAATATGGTAGTTTATAGCAGTGAATTGATTCTGATGACAATAACTGAAATTCTGATTACTATAAACGGAGTTTTAATAATGCATTTTAATATGGATGATTCGGGACTGTAAATTTCGATAACATTAAACGTTTGATAACAATAATCGCGATTACAATAAGCAGCTTCTACTGTATTTGCTAATAAAATCAAATATACAATTCCTTTTATAATAAAGTAGTCCCCATTCCTATGACATTTCATACTTATGACAGAAATTTTTACTTATAGCAATTGCATCATTGTAAGTACAATTCTTTTTCAATTTATTTTAGGTTATATTGTTCAATTGTTTTTTTAAATTCAATAATACTTTCTGAAATGTCATGCAATTTTAATGCATATCATAAAGAAATTCATTTTCTAAATAAACATTTGAACAATGTTCTCTGAATATTTAAAAAAATTTTAAATACACAAGGGAACATTAGAATTTATCAATATCTATTTCATAAGAAAGTAATTAAAAAAACACTAGATTTGACATTTTCAGCAGTCAACAACATTACCAGGATAATCATTTTCTATTGCCTCATATTCCATTAAATAAATTTCTAAGCAAGCTAAATTTTAACATTCAAATTAAATAAAACCATAAAAAAATTTATATTTCATTATAGCCATATCCATTTTAATTTTTTTCAGTATTAACTATATTGCTTCATTGTTTACATAAATCTCTGTTTTCAATTCAGAAGATCTGAGATTAAATTTGGATCCCACAACTTAAAACATTTTTTTGGAGATGTCTAAGCCTCATCTATCAATCCCCATCCTCTATAGTCTAGCTTATCTCATCATAGGTGTTGGCATTTGTATTTGGGATCTAAAATGACTTCACCATTTAATAATTAGCCAATAATTGGAAGTGCCAGTGAAAATATTTCTAATTATATTTATTTTTTTCTATAAACTTTCGCATATGAACATAACTATATTATGCATTCTATTTTGCCTACTATTTTCTTTCTTTTTACTTATACAATTTCTGTATAATTTTGCTTCATTGTAAAGAAATGCAATACAATAACATTAAATAACAATGTTTATTCAACATTACTGTATTTCTTTTTATAAGTAAAAACAGGTTAATTTACAATATTTAAAACTTCATATTTGAATTCCATGTGGCATTTTTTCCATTTCAGTTAGAGAACAATATGGTATCATAATGTTGGGTAGATGCAATCACTGTAATCAACCTAGCTCTGGGAGTTTTTGATTAGATTTTTTGTTAAAAACTTATTTTTCTCACTTATGTAAAATTCAACTTATATAAAACTTTTCTAATTATTTGCATAAATCAAGGAATATCTATATAATATTATACCTAAAGGAAATCATGTTCCAAGTTTTGATAAATTTAAATTACAATTAAAAATTTGGTAATGCATTTAATCATAAATCAAGGTTTACTTTTACCTTTAAATATTATATTTAATTAAAATATATATTGAGTTTGATATCATTAAAATTCATAGTTATTTCAAAGTAACCTAATTTCTTCCTTAATACATTCTCAGATTTATATTAGATACGTCAATGATAATTTGAATTGTACTTAAAAATGTTTAAATGTAAAACTGGTGGTATCCATTAAACAATATACATATTCATGTGTGCAGTTTTTCCCATTAAAGAACTAATTAATTCACTATGAAATTTATATGTTATATATGAATTATTTATGTTAGTGCTGCATTGTAAGAAAACATCATGCCAATCGTTAGTATTTCAACTCTCAGTTAGTTACATTTTATTTGATGATGATAAAGAATAAATTTATATATATAATGGATTCCACTTAATTGGGACATGTCGGGACTAAGCCATTTTGTCCCAATTAAGTGGCTGTCCCTACACGACGCTCTTCCGATCTCCATTTTGGCCCAATTAAGCGGCTGCCCCGGCAACATTAAGTAACCTAAGAATCCTTCTCTACAGATCAGGACACGTTGGGACTAAGCCATTTTGGTCCAGCTGTCATCATAATAAATTCTAAAATAAAATATGTAATTTGTAGGTAAATAAATAATGAATAAATTCTAAAATAAAATATGTAATTCGTAGGTAAATAAATAATAAAAAATATGTAATTCGTAGGTAAATAAATAATAGGTAAAAAAATAATAATCAGAATATGTAATTCGTAGGTAAATAAATAATAGGTAAAAAATAATAATTTACCTATTTTAATGCTATGTAATTCGTAGGTAAATAAATAATAGGTAAAAAAATAATAATTAGATACCTATTTTAATGATTTCTTAAAATAGGTACCTAATTATTAGTTTTTTACCAATCTCTTCTGAATTCTTATTCAACACTGGGCCACTGATATTCATGCCTTGACCGCTAACTATAGAAAACCATTGATCTAATGCTTTTTCAACTTCTGAATCCTTTCCGTTCTTTCTGTAATGCCCACTCCTTAAGCAGTTGATTTTCTTTTTGTAGAACTTCTTCGACTTCTGGATCCTTTCCATAACGCTTTCTTTTGAATGTTCCTAGAATTATTTCTGTAATGCCCACTCCTCACGCAGTTGATTTTCTTGTTGTAGGAGACATGCTATGGTAGATTTTGGTATATCAGGTACAATAAAATGTTGTTATAATTTTTATATAAGGATTTTTTTAAAAAAGCACACAACAAGTATTAGTGTACGTAGTGTTGCCATATTTTCGAAAAATCCCTAAAATATATCAAAAATTGAAAATTCCTTTTCTGCTACTGTCCCAATTAAGTGAAAAGTTGTCCCAATTAAGCATTTAAATTATGTATTAGATTTATTAATTTGGTTTCCATTCTTTGAGATTTGGCCCAATTACGTGGCTGCCCCAATTAACCAGTGTCCCAATTAAGCGGAATCCACTGTATTTTGTTGTGAGTGATATATTGTAGTCCATTGTACTATAAGTTGATCCAAATACATATAGTATCATGCTGATATACTTCCTTTTTTTTTATTTTATATTATAAAATAAGCAATTGGGTTGCAGTACAATTTCAAAAAAATATGTTGGGTCGCACGTCATAAAAGGTTGAGAACCATTGGCTTAACTAATCTAACGGAATGACAGATTTAGACCTTGCGTGTTCGTGGACTTATCGGTAAGGATGGGAGAATAGTAGTTTTACTCGATTAAAATGAATTTGGAGACAACTTAAAACAAATCAAACATTTATTAAAGAAGGTAAGAGAGATTTTACAATGTTTTGATCTTAGAATGGCACTCATACCAGATTGAGATCAATAGGCTTGAGGATGTCTACAATGCTGTTAATCACTTCTGAAAAATCCTGAAGAAGAGAGAAAAGTAATCGACATTGAACAGATTCTTTAACATCCCACAAATAGAAAATAAACATGATAAATGAAAATGCAAGACTGTATATATATATATATTATTGTTATTACATATAAATGTAGTAAGAAATTATATAATTTTTTCCTTTTTTATTTTTTGAGGTCTCCAGAACAAATTAATCAAATTTCCATAAAAATCTATTGTAAATTGATGATCGGTTAATGAACAATTCGAATAGTGAACATCGTCTTTGAACGGATTACATTCGTTAACTGATCACCCACTGTACAATATTTACAAGAAAATAGAGGTCATGTCAAAATAAAAATTTGAACATGAAACAGTGCAAAGAAGTATGAAGTTTAATATTACTAAATCAATTGTTAAATATGTAGTAGTAATTGCTGATAGTATAAATATATATTTGAATTAATACTATAAATTTATGTTCAAATGACTGAAATAGTATAATTAGCTCTGTGTAGAGTTTAATACTTTTAATAAAAATTATATTAGATTTAAAATAAACATGAAAAATTTGTCATTAAGAAAAATTCTCATTATTTCTATAAGTTAATAAATTTTCTCACCATTTTCCCAAACAAGACAAAATTCTAATGTGCCAGCATCACCAACTGTTAAATCTAGATTAACAGGGATTCCTGGTTCTTCTTGTTTTTCTAATCTAAATTCAGGCCCTAAACAAATCATATATACATTAATAAATAAATTGTAAATGCAAATATGCCATTCTCAATCTCTAATTAAAATTAGTAACTATTTATATTGATATTTTTGATGAATGATAAGTAATTTTGTAAAAATGTGAAATAATATACTGTACATAAATTATTTTTTGAGAAGTCTCAAAAAATATAAAATAAAAAAATATATATTTGCAAATTATATAAAATTATAAAATCTGTCAGTTTGTTGAAGAGTTCAGTAAGATATATTGAAATAGAGATTGATGTCATTAAATGAAAACAAGCTAAGCTTAATCTCTGAAATCTGGTATTAAGATATTTACTTTATTTTATAAAATTAAATTATTAATAATTATATTTATAGTAATTTATTTAAAATCATACTAAGAAACTACTAACAATGTGAGAGAGAGAGAGAAATCTAGAATTATTTGAATGGCATTACTTTTTCTTTCTCTCTGAAAAATGAAAATGTGTATAAAGATGAATTATTAAAGATGATTTAATTTTAAGAAAACAGTAAAATTTAAAATATTTAATCATTGGGTCAAATTAAATTCTTATATAGATGAAAATACAAAAGTTTCTAATTCAGAAATTGAAAGTGGCCATGATTGAAAAATATTTTGTACATCATGAATAGCAATAATTAAAAAAGAGATTTGAATTTCTGTTGTCTTTTATAAGTTCTATTTGAATATGAGATTAAACAGTCACTTTAGTGGAGTATAATTGAAGATGTAATAAATAATTCAACATTGCTATGGAAAATGGTATCATTAGCAGTTATATATAGATAATAAAGTACCATTTTCCATATAAATGTTGAACTGTTTACTGATCTTTAATTATTCTCAGCTAAAGAGACTGTTTAATGCTCATTTTCAGACACAGTTCATCCTCATTAGTAGCAATAACCATATTAAACATTTTCAATTTTGAGAATAAAATTATTTTAAATATATTTTGTTTATTTAAATACTTCTTAATATGTAATAATCAATTTTGTTGCCATGATTATGTCCATTATACTTGTTCACATAAATAATGTGGTTCAATAATATTTAAAGTCAAACTAATATTACTTGCATAATATTAAATACACATTATTAATTTCATTTCTATATACATTCTGTATATAGAAAACAACCTTTTATATACATTCTGTATATAAAAGGTTGAATTTTATTATTTATGAAAAAAACAATTAATAATTTATTAATATACTAAGTGGCACATTAAATGTACCACTTAGTATATTAATAAATTACTATTGTTTGCAAAATATATCTATATTTAATTTCATAAAATATTTCTTTTGTCAGAAATAAATACAGTGGTACCTTGGTTAACGACAGCCTCGAATAATGACTGCTTTGGTTAACGACGAGTGGTTAAAAGAAAAAAAATGTCTTGGTTAACGACGCATGCTTTGGTTAACCACTCCTGATTATGTGAACTTCCGACAAAATAAAGCCCTGTAAAACAGCTCGTCATCGCATCACGTGATTAATTAGCTCAGTCAATCATTATTTTTTTTTAACAATCAATTCAAATCTGATAATATCATTATTAAAATTAATAAAATTATAACCATATAAAAATATATTTAACTAAATGATAATTAACATATAATAATGAAAACAAATTATTTAATTAATTAAAAATAGACGTGCAACAGTTCACTAGTTTTTAGTTTCTTAAAGATGATTTCTAGACGATTATTATTTTAAATTCTGCGCACAAAGTCTAATTCAATTGTATATTTGTGTTATATACTGTATTACTTGACATCTGCGAGTGGTGTGACGTCGCAGTTTCAGATTCCATTAGAAAAAAATAACATCTGTTCGAGATCTTATAGTTCATATAGATAATAAATCGGTGCGTGTCACTTTTCGTTTGCCATCAAAAAGCAAAATCTCTAAGATATCAATCCTCATCTGTATAATAATCATTGAATCTATAAGCTGCTAATCAGTGTTCACGGGTTCATTTGTCAAAAAAAACTCTGAAATGAGCCCAATTGTCCTTCTGGTGAAGATTGATAATTAAAAACTATTTTTGGAGCCCAATTGTCCTCTGGTGAAGATTGATAATTAAAAACTATTTTCATGTCTGGTGAAGATTGATAATTAAAAACTGTTTCCACAACCAATTCATTTTATTAATGTTAATTTTTTTGTAGCAAATATAATAAATAGTCCGATCTAATTGTCCTTCTGGTGAGATTGATAATTAAAAACTGTTTTCATGAATTTTATTAATGTTAATTTCAAAAACTGTTTTCATGAACAATTCATTTTATTAATGTTAATTTTTATTTGTGGCAAATATAAGAAATAAATGAATTCATTTTATTAATGTTAATTTTTCGTAGTAAATATAATAAATAAGTGATATATTCCATATTTTTAGGACATTTTAAATGAGTTTTATCTGCATTTTTAATATTTGAATTTTTTTGTAGCAAATATAATAAATAAATGATATTTTCCATATATTTTAAGGACATTTTAAATGAGTTTTATCTGCATTTTTAATATTTACTACGGTTGTGGGAAGGAGCCTAGAACGAATTAATCAATTTTCAATTAAATCCTATGGGGAATCGCGCTTTGGATAACAACGGTAATGCTGGAACGGATTACTGTTGTTAATCAAGGTACCACTGTAAATTGAAAATAAATCTAATATGGATGATCCCATACTGCAATATTGGTGTGAGGTCATGCATTTACTGTTGTGCATTAATTTATTTTTAGCTATCTTTTATTATGATGAATTTATTTTTTTTAATACGAATACTAATTATCTACATATAATTTATGTTCGTAGTAATAATTTACTACAAAGCAATTAAAGTATAAAAAACAATAAGAAAGTCTTATTTAATCCAAAACTCCAATAGTAATACTTTTGGTTGCCCAATAACCATCTTCAGTCATCTTTCATTTTCAGCTATAACACACAAATATATATTGATAAGATACAAAATAAAATATGTGTATTTTATTTTGCATCTTATCATTTATATTTATTTATTGTAGGTGAAATTGTTACTACTGAAGTTTTAGATTAAACAAGATTTTCTTACTACTTTTGTACTTTAAATGTTTTGTAGATCTGAATGCAGTGATTTTATGATTTAAATAATATATTAGTTTAAGCTTACAATATGATAACTTGTAAGAAAATTATGATGATGTAAAAGTTACATAATGATATTCAGTTTGCATCTCACTTTCAATTGTATGTCAATAATAAATTATTATATGAAAGGCAAAATAAACAATGGGAATATTTAAGAATTATTAATAATCACAACAACAACTAATATAAAAAGATTACTTAACAAATAATTTTGTGAAGGAACCATGAATCTTATTAAAAGAATTGGGAAATTTTAAGATATATTGAAATAGGGATTGATGTCATTATATAATATAAACAATGCCACACAGTGAGAGAAAGAAATTTATCAACTTACAGAAGAATATGATGATAAAATGTGTAAAATTCATTGGAAAAAAGTTAAGAAAATAACTTGTCAATTGTTCATCATTAATTACAAGGAAAAAAAGTAATTGAATTCTTCCAATCAGATAATGATTCCAATACAAACTTCTCTTTAGATGTAATTAGGATTGCTGGATTTTCTATAAGAATTTAAAAAAGAAGAGAAAAATATCAGTATAGTCAGGAATCTGTAGAGTGCGAGTCTAGAGTTTGTTGTGTACTTGTAAAGTAGTAATTATGTTTCTCATAACTGCCAATCTCTTCTATATAATGATATATTACACTTTTTTTAATTTTAAGAAATATTGGATTTATCAGTAAAGATGAAGTTTAATTTTTAAAAGAAGAATTAAAAAAAAAGAAAAAATTATACTTGCTATCTCTGGATATGTTTGAGTTAGTTTTATTTGAACATAAAATTCATTTGGTAAGCTAAAATAGGCAATATAGGTTTTCTAGAATTTGATGAATAATTATCAGAATTTGTTAATTTAAACAAATATTTAATGAGTTTTTCATCCAATTCCTTTGTTAATTATTTTGTCAATTTAATATGTTTATTGTTAAAGGTTTTTAATTAATTTGATGTACTTATTGTTAAATATATTTCTTTGACTGGTTGTCAGTTATTCCAAATTCTCTCAAATACTTCCAGGACTCAGGCACCATAAATTTTTCCTGCCATCAAATTCATCACTGTATTCTTAATTTGTAATTTGTTCATCTGATAAATTAAGTAGCAAACATACATTGGCATCATTATCAATTTTATGCAATTTTGATATTTAAAGACAAATTTCTATATTTATTAAAATGTTACAATAATTTTAATAATCTATCTTTAAAATAAAAAATAGCCAATAAATAATTAACATATATATATTATTTTTTTTTACACAGTATAAACAAAAAATGATTTGCAAAATAAATCAATATTGATTTTGAATTTAACAAAATTTTCTTTTTTTATTGTGTGTAATTTTGTATGGCTAATTCCAAATAGTAAATTTTATATCAGATTATTCAAATTTTTCCAAATGATTTTTCTTATCTTGATTATAAAAATGATCAATAATTAAAAAAGAAAAACACTTTATATGTTATAATCAGAATTAATTTTTTTTTCTAAATAACTGATGATGAATATTAATAATTGTGAACACAAAATTAACAATCTATTTAATTTAATCAATGAAAATAATCTAATCTACTTTAAAAGATATATGGAAATCAACAGTTATTTGTGTAAGCTGTGATTTAAATCAGAAAATTTTTTGAAAAAATTCTCCGCTTTTCCAATGACAATAATATCCTTATTATTTTTTGAAATAAAAGTTGTTATTAAAAATTAAATAAATTACATACTTAATATAATCAATGATTATTGGCATATTAAAGAAACAATTCTATTAAAGTTTTTAAAATACTTAATAAAACTAAACAAAAACCAAGAGAAGAACTGAAATTCATAAATCAATTTATAAGATTTTTCTAACTTTCAGAGTTTTAATTGTCTGAATCTGTTAATCATAATCTGGTTGAAGTATGATAGCATATAAAATTTGATTTCTGTATCTTCAAAAGTATTCAATATATATAGATTTCTGTATCTTCAAAAGTATTCAATATATATATATTTATATATAAATACACTATGTAACTATGATTGACAATAAGCTATTTATATATTTGAATTCTGAAAAATATATGAAAAAAATTATCATTAGAAATTGTTTATCCAGAAGATTAAAACTTAACTATTTTGTTTCAAACTAAAAAAAATTTATTGGAAAAGTGCCAATTTGAAGACTAAGATTATAGATTTAAATCTCAATGAACTCTCTAAGAAATTTTTAAATCCATTTTTAATGATAATAATTAAATGTTAGCAATTAAGTAATGAATAATTATATTTATTACATTTTAATATAGGATTTTCTTATTATTTGCTCTTTTGGAAAACAGATGGCACAGCCTGTCCACCTAAGCTGTTCAAACTTTTCTTTGCTTAAAAATATTTTCCTTCACATAATTATTATTGTATACATGTTTATATATGTATATGCATACATGTATACATAGTCACATTTTAAGATAAACAATGTCATAAATATCATTTAGTAAATGGTTGATTAGAAGAAACTAATTCCTAAGATAAACAATGCTTGACTAGTGATATCAAAATTTCTTTCTATGTTTATGTTGTTATTTATAAATTTTTTATTTCTAATAAATAATTTATTTCTTCTTTCAACTGTAAATTTTCTAATATTTACATTTTTATTAATTTATGGGGTTGTTCAAAACTTGCTTAAAATATTTTAAACAGCATTTGTTTTTAAACTTTGTATAAAACAAATTTCTGAATATTTTATAATTTCCTCTTGCAATTCTAATCTATGATTAAATTGAGATTTCATCTATCTAGTGTAATTATTAATTCATAACAATATTGAAAAAATTTTAATAAATTTTTGTAATAAAAAAAAATTCTTTTTATAAAGTGAGTGAAAGGAAGAATATTTAATTTCTGAATTTGGATCAAAATAGCATACAGGCTTTTAGAGGAGATTACATTTTACAACTGGTTAAATCAAAACAAATAAAAGTAGAAAAAAGAACATATTTTCCTATAAGATTAATTTTGCTTTATGTTATTTTATTTTCATAGAAAAGTTATTAATATTAAAATTCTTTCATTATTATTATTTATATATGTGAAAAAATTATCAAGTAAATAAAAAGAAATTTATAATATATTTTTACAATAAAAGATTTATTTATACTAAAAAATGTATTAGTTAATTAACAAAAGATAATATCTTTTACTATATCATAAATATTGCATAATGAATTAAGAATAATTATTAAAGAAGCAAAAGCATTTAGTGAAAATTACTACTATAGGAAACAAGTTTTCCGAGGTACCAGAAAGCGCCTGTCTCCATCTGACGACCGGACAAGCGTCATTAAAAATGGTAAAAAGCTAAAAACACTAATTTGTTAGACGTAAAGGAGGATGAGAACCACACATCATAAAAGCCAACTCATAATTTTAGGTTCGGTTCCAGTTGATTTATTGATAGAAGACTCCAGCGTCATTAAAAATGGTAAAAAGCTAAAAACACTAATTTGTTAGACGTAAAGGAGGATGACCACACAATCATAACAGCCAACTCATAATTTTAGGTTCGGATCCAGTTGATTTATTGATAGAAGACTCTACTGAACTAAGCAAGTGATTCATAAAAACTTGGAAAAGTAAAAAACACTCTTGTTTTTAGTCCATTTTAATCCCCCTAAAATAGTTTATGTCATCAGAAAACCCAAAATAGACTAATTTGGTTAATTTTCTCTCTTTTTTTTCAGTTAGGAGGAACAATTAATGTTTTCCATATCAGATTTTCGGGTCAGTTCTAAATAAAGTTGTTGGTAAATCGGACGGGGGGCGCCAATAAAGCGCGCGCGCGATGTTTCCGAACGGCAGAAGTCAATTATCCAGATGGGCAGAGACTAATTTAGAGGATTGGATCGTTTTGGAAAGACAAACACAAATGCAAATTGCGCTTTTTGTTGATTCAGTAAATGAAAGTCGCCATCGATTTCCTCTACGATTGTTCTGTAAACACATCCAAAGATTGAATTTTAGGATTGGCTATCGTGCCACCCGTTTCGATCCCGAGTGCCAGGCCGATGCCTCCTACTATAGGCCTATATACACCACCTCGCGCACCGCTACCCTCCGGGCTAATCGGCGACGGATTGCATCGACCCACCGGACAACAGGTGGACGGTCGTAGTAGCACTTTCATAGATCGATAAGCCCTCAAAACTTTCCCCGTCACCGTGAATATCGGCAACCGATTCTGTTCGGATACGTCGTCCAGCTTCGAAACGAAATCCTGGTGGGCCACTGCCAACCGTTAATGCCCGTTTTACTACTATAGGAAACAAGTTTTCCGAGGTACCAGAAAGCGCCTGTCTCCATCTGACGACTGGACGAGAAACTAATTCTGTTTGATTCTAACCAGACAATCTTTAAAATTTAATACCTAGCGGTTGGTTGGACCGAATTTTTATTGCCGCCAGACGCGGACTTTCCTGGCTAATTAGGGTTAACCGGACGCCGTTTTTAATATCCGTCGCTTTCCCAATTAGCCCTCACTTTCGACTGCCGGCGCCCCCGCGCGGTCCGACCTCGAAGCTATCGATTCGTTAGATATATACATACACGTCCCGACTGCGTAAGAAGACGACGCGCGCGCGCGGACGTCATTACCTCCACCTGGTATCTGAGAAGACCTTTGTTTCTTTTCGATCACGTGATCAGCGCTCACCTGTCGCCGGCCAGAGGGCGTAGCAGCTGGGGCGGTGTCAACTCCCTTTATTTGTACACAATAGAGGACCATGAATATTTGATAGAGGAGAGAGCGTAACGAGGAAGGGCAGCATCGCACCTAAAAATGCTACCGGAAAAACGGATATATGCCGTCCGATCAGTACTTTCCCTTCTTATGGGTTTACAGGTAGTGTGTGTGGTACCCTCGCAACACTGCATCATGCCCGTGGGCCCGTAATAATTCGATATTTTTCTGTCTGAAATTTGGTAGATTTATTTATCAAAATTAACGACATAATCCTCATGTGGATCACTTTCGTCGGCTGTAAATGTTACAAATTCCGGAAGAATCAACCACTCGATACTCCATCCCGAAATTTATCAGTAGGGCGACGAGTGCAGACGCGTGCCGGGTCTTCCCCTCTAATTTTGGCTATTATCCTAATCGTCGCCACCATTACCGGCTGTTAGATGGCTGTTGAGTCACTCTAACCGCGGGCATCGTATCTCTCTAAACGTTGATACGTTTCTGCTGCAATATTATCTGATAAAGACCAAGAACCACCCCTTTGACTCGCCCGATTGGCAGGGTCATTCAGAGAAAATATAGGTCCGAGAACTTTTTGGAGGAATTTTCATGGCAGAATTTAAGAAGAGGAAACTTTTCGATGTCGCAACTAGTTACCATTCTTTCTGGTAGAGACGCTACTTAATAACGAAAGCGGAGTCCGAAATAAACGGGCAGAACGAAAAAAAGTTGCGTAGAGGGGACGAGAAAAGCAGAAATCGTTTGGGCAGGGCGAATGGGTAGAGGCGACGACAAAATCCGAAACCGCTGCCAAGTATAGGTGCCGCGCAACAATCCGATTGGCTGGCGCCTCCTCGGGCGCCGCACTCCTGACTGGTCCAGTCGTCAAAAAGCAGCAGATTGGTAGCGGCTGTTTGCCGACGGGATGCTCGTCGCTCTCCTCACATCTTCCGACCCAAGCTACCGCCGAACGGCCCAATTCCGACGTTAATTTAAAGAAAATCGGTTGGTCATTTCCCGTCGACGGCCCGACTCCCATCGGGCTCCAAAAGTCAGGCTTCGTTTCGGGACCGTCCGGCCAGCCCAAAATAGTCCCGAACCAAAAATAAAGAAAAAAGTGACCATCGGCCGCGGTTGCGTGACGTCATGAGTGGACCGGTGACGTCCGACCGGGCCAAGAAGTTGTCCGAAAATGGAGGCATTAGTTTCGGCGAAATGGGAAGTGCCTTTCGAGTGGTTACGCCGAAACGATCGAGAGAAGGTGAGTATGAATATTTATGTTATTAAAAACGGTCAGCCATGGAAATCGGTAACGTTCTTTCTTGACTGGTTCCTAACGAAAAGACGTAATCTTTTATCGAATCGGCGTGAAGTAAAAATTCAACTTTTTTTTTTTTTTTTTAATTTTAGGCACGCGTGGTTTGGGACAGAAACAAAATTTCGCCACCAAACGACATATCTCGTCGGTAAAGATGACGTCAGGAAAATCGCGAGATCGCACAAGCCACACCTCCAATAATTTCTTCCGATATCTATTAGGTCTGAACTAACAGCCCCTGTTCCTTACGAACTAGGTTAATTCGCTAGGATCCAGGAGAACGAACTCATTTTTATAATATTGGTCTTAAAACAAACACTGATCAAAGTGGGTTAATCCGAATATCTGACCCGCAACCTGAATCGAAACATGGCTAACTCGAAAGAGATTTATTTTTTTCTTTTCGTAATCATTCTACCAAATATTCGGACCTTGAAAGAGATAACGTCGTGTCACGGATTAAGATAAAGAGAAATAATTTCTTCGAAAGGAGTTTATCTCGAAAACAAACTGATATAAGTACGAATAGTCTGGTTACTGTTTCCTTCCTTAACAACTACTTTAAGACGTAAACGTCACCAGTTTTGAAAACTAAATAAAATCTGTACAAATTAAATTTTCCGCAATGGTATACCATTCTGTACTTCGAAGGTTTTGCTACTTTTTTTCGTTTTTCTTAACATCCATCGGACAAATACTATTTATGTAGGGTTTTGGTGGGAAAACATCCTAAAATGGAAGAATATACTAACATCGTATGGTGATAACAATCGTGGAAAATTAAACAGGAGAGACAGCAAAGTGCAAATCTCCATCGAGGCCATCACTAAAAAAAATATATCTTATATATATAAAAGCGAACGTTTTCGATCAGCGATTTTCACGTTTTTACCGAAAACCGCTAGCCCTGAAAAGTTTTTATTGTGTCGATTAGACAATTATCAAAATCGAAAATGGAAATATGTAGCTAGCCCTGAAAAGTTTTTATTGTGTCGATTAGACAATTATCAAAATCGAAAATGGAAAAATGTAAAAAAAAAAAAATAAAAAAAAGCGAAAATTCGACCAGATTGTGATGTCAGGATAGGAAAAATCGGACAATACGGAACGGTACCGAGATGATAAAGTGCGCGTTGGGGTAGAATATCAAAGAAAAGATTGATGACGACGCCAAATCCCGTTCGAATGCCGTCTTGTGATTCTCCGAACGCGACCGGTAAGGAATCTGGGTTCAAAAGTACTCCAACAGAACTACAACTGCAGGAATATATTGGGGAAAAGTAGTTGCGCTACGTATTTTGGAAGGAAATTGCGGGACGTAATTAAACGAAAACGGCGTATTGGGTTAAACACGTCTACTTTCCGTAACAAAAAGGGCCCGAGCGTCCATCGGACGGAATTTTCCCCAGACGCACCGGGAGCCAATAGTCGCTGAGGCCAGATCTGGAACTGGCGCCTATATCTAATCCCGTTAATCGCCGTTATCGGCCACGCACTAGGCTGACAGATTGTGTGCGGCGTCTGCATTTCTCACAATTAGCGTCAACGGAGTGTGGAAGTGTCACCCGTTTCGTCTCAGTCCTCGCTTTATTAATCCGCAGCAGCATACTCTAGCGGTTTGATCGAAATCGGGTTCTACCATCGTCACATACGAAAACATCGCATATCGGAAGTCCGTCACTAATCTTATCTGAAGAACGACTAACTTAATCGCTTCTTAATCCGAAAAGCAATCTATGTCGGTGTAGAGGGGTGAGGGTTGGAGGTGCCGAAGGACCGCAGCCAAAACGACCAAATCTGTGGGATAAACGACGAATGTATCCCGAACAGATGTCAGCCACCCCAGAGAATATCCGTCTTTCCGCAATGTTAGTACAACCGATTTTTTATGGCTGCGATTTCTAAGGAACGAAGTTCACCTCCTGGCGCTTACTTACAGAATAAACTCTCCATCGAGATATATGCTAGGATAAGGGACGGTCCCTAAACAAACATTAAAAAGGATAATTTTCCGTTAGATTTCTTCCGAAAATCTGGAGTGTTGCAACGAGAAACCGAACGGGAACGACTAAGAAAGTCGGACGAAGGGGCAGTAAGATGGCTGACGATAACGGACCAATGTTAACCCCGATTACTGTGCCGTAAATCACAATGTAGCCGGATGGCAAAAGAGCAAATCACGGGAGGTAAATGGGCGCCGGCCATAAATTTGCCGATAGTATCCTGTGAGTAATGAGAGGGTAATTACCAATAGGCAGCGAGTCCGAAGCCGCTCTCCAGCTTTTTCCCTATAAGCCTCTTAGGCAAATTAATTACGGTCCGGTCCAGCGTTGCCCAGACGGCGAAGTGGCGAATCAATACAATCTAGGGGAGTTTCGACCCGGCTAAGAACCCGACACTCCCTTTTTGAAGGTAGATACGGCATAAACCGCGGGCCGATGACCGGCTTCTATGGGAAAAAGAGTCGTCGCGCCATTCTCCTAATTGATTCGTCTGGCGACCGCTAAGCAGCCAAAATTGTCTGTTCTCGTCAGATTTTTCATCCCCCGAGTCCGGACTGTTTCCCGTCCGTATTTCGCCGGGGGATTGGCACAAGTAGAAAAGTCCCCCAGGAAGCGGCGAAACAGCGGGCAATTTGTCCCGCCAACCGGATTGCAAAGCTGCTGGTAATAAGCTTGTTAAGGTAGACCCCGGGTGGCCGGGCATCCCCAGCTTAGAGCGAAAGAGGCAGGACCGGCACAGTCAGCATCGGAAACAAAGGAAAAGGAGCTGGCGGAAAGGAGCCGCACAAGCCAAAGACACCTCGTCAATTTTCCATCCGGCCAAGTCCTCCCGCCATCCGAGGCGGCGCGAGTTTTCTCATCAATTCTTGGAGGAAAACAATCGCTGGTGGCCGACGCTGCCGTAAGAGGATTGGGCAACCGGTAGGACCGGATTTGTTGGTCGGATTAGGCGGACGCTGTCATCTCGAATCTGATCGCGCCAGGCAATTAGGCGAAGAATTAGTGGCCGACAAATTTATTAGCAACCCGAAAATTCGCGTTTTTTTGCGTCAGGGCGCGCCGGGATTATCCCCGACGCCAATTTGGTCTGGGCCACAAATGAATTAATCCGGCCTTCAATTCCCCACCTAATTTATCTCGCGTCGGCTTAGGCCGCGTCTCGGTCTCATTAAGTGTCTCCGACTTCTTCCGTTCGCTTCATCAATTAGTTTCGCTCCCGACGGATCCTTCCCGCGCTGCTATTTGTCGCCTCTCCCGCGGCGCGCCGCCTCCATTTACGCAGCGACCTTCTTTCGTCTTCCACCTATCAGCCGTACCGATTCTCGGTTTAGCATTCCAAATTTCATTTTTTTTAAACCCATTCTGGTGAAAAAATCCGAATACATCGCTGGACCCACGGAATGCCACCATTATTCTTGCCCAACTTAGTTTTGGCTTCAGTTTGGACTCCGTTTTCTGTCGCTCGTAGTCTTCTTTTTTTTATACAGACTAGAAAACAACATAGGCGCTAAAATTTCTACAGATTAAACAGTAGTTAGAAAACACCGAATAAGTACACTTTCTATTTTTCTACCGACGAGAATAAATCGTAATAACTGACAATGTTAAGTGGCGTAGGAAATTTGTTTTAGTGATTTCTTACGTTCCTACGAAACCCGTCGACTTAACACGCATTCGCATTTAATCTTCCCAACTTGTATTTTTTTTTCCTCTTCCCTTATTTTAATAAATTTATATTTATTTAATGGATTACATTTTAAAACAAACTGATCAAACTACGGCTTTCCGTCCGAGATAATTAATAACATTAGTTTATAAAGTCAGAAAATGATAAAAAAAAAATATGCATTATCGTATTTCCAAAGTCTTTTTCTTCGTTTGTTCGTTCTTAATATTATCGGCAATAACATTTTAAAATTATTCGGATAAAATAAGACGATTTTTAGATTCGTATTAATAGATTAAAAAACAAACAAACGATTTTTTAACGATTAATTCCGATTTGTTTTTTCTTCCTCCCATTCGAATGCGATTTTCCAACCTCGACCTAGAAGATAAGATTAAAATTCGAAAACCGATTTAAACAGCGCGGTTATCGAATCGATTGTAAACTAATTTATAATAGGAATTAACGTAGTTAAACATAAAAGTTTTGGTTAATTTTTAAACATCAAATATTTATTATAATAAATAGTAATAATTAGTGGAAAAAAATATATTCGTCTAAGAGAAAGTGCGATAGTTTCATGAGAGAAACGATGAATTTTGAGGCCTATTTTTTGGAATTCAGCAACTTAACTAATTATCAAGTTTACAAACAAAGAAAAATGCTTGATTTTTCTAATTTTTAAGTACAATATTTTAATAATTAGTCGCTATTATTATATAAAAGTTGAATAATTAGTTGGAGAATATCACATATGTATACTGTACCAACTTTAAATGCCTTTAAAAATTATTGTTCGTTTTCAGTTAAACAATTTTGTTTTATGCGGGTATTTTTTTCGGGATAGATATGTTAAATAATAGAAAAAATAAATAAAAAATACGCCGATATGTACGAGTTACATTTATGGTAATGTTAAATAAACAATTGTTATTGCGACGATTTTTTTACTCACGAAATCAGAAAAATTGATATTTTCAGATTTATAAGAGTGAAGAATAGATTAGCAACGACTCTCTTTTTTTTTTTTTTCGTCACGTTTAGTTTTCGTCGATAACGCAGATAAATTTAGATACATTCTACGTTCGGAACACGGAATGTGAAAAAGGTCACAGACTGTATGTTTCAGTTGTGTATCGGTGGAGTCGCGAAGGCGTTGAGTTGGATCAGGCCGAATCGTCCCAGGTGATTCGGAACGATCTCACCTGAGCCCGAGTGGACACGTGGAAAGTCCGGTGTAAGTAACGAGTGGAAGAGGGAGTCCCCCGCGTACTTTTATATTCATTCACTTCGTTAGAGAAGGCCAACTGTTCTGATTTCCCCGGAGATGCGGAGCGAAGCGGCTAGTCAAATTACCGCCAGATTGATTTACCGGGATAAATGGTGACTAGTTGGCTACTTTCCTTAATAATGTCTGTTCATCGAGGCACTAAAGCGCTTTTTTTTCTTTCAGATTCCAGTCCTTCTTTTCCGATCTCTACGTTGGGCACTTCCATTAGGCCCGCTCTACCCCTCTTCTCGGCCGACGGCCTTCCTACCTATTATCCCAGTTTGTGGTGCGGAGCGGCTGGAACTTTGAGTCTCAAGACCAACGCATCGGGAGGCGTGGAGCCCGCCTTCCCTCTTTTCCCTCTGTTTCACCATTATCTACCACCCTATGGCTTCCTCGACACCTGTTCTCAATCTTCGGCAGGTAAGTTCACTTTAATTATACAGTTTCTAGGATTTTGCTATTTATTTCTCACCATATACGCGGTTTAGTTCTTTATTGGAACGACTGAAAGAGAGAAAATAAAAAAAATTGCTTATAGTGCGCCATTTATAAACAAGGATGATGGTAAACTAGCTTTCTAAATCAGAAAAGTTTACACAATAATCACTATTTGAATGGAAAAGGGATGAGGAATAAGGTGTTGGGGAGACGAGACAGATATGTTTGGTTGTAGAAACCTTTGCGATTTTCAGACTAGAGGAAGGAGCCAGGCTCCGTCTCGTCTCCTTTTAATTCCTTAAGCACCGGAAGCCGATGCCGTCTTGTTTCGGTGGAAAGTAATGGGAAGACGTCATAAAACTGCAATGCCAGCAAATTGGCTAATATTCTGCGCTTTTCCGGACAGCGACGAGCTGGCGCGAGTGTCTTTTTCAGACTGAGGTGCGGGGATATGAGACCCGAATCGCAGTAGCGCGGATAGTGTTTATTAGATAAGGTGGACCGATAACTAGAGGAAACAACCAGAGGCCATTAAGCGGACTAATACGGCGCGGCGTCGGGCGCTTAACGCGGTTAGCGGCGCCGTCGGTTGTCAGATCAGTCCGGATTAAGTCCGAGTACCTCGGGGAACGGGGCGCGAACCGAGAAAGAGAGAGCTAGAGAGGGGTCAGAGGTGGACGCGCCGACTGAATGAGGTGCAAATTGACACTCGGCTCCCCATTGTGGCGGAGAACGGGGTGGTCTCGAGAGACGGCGCTCCGATTAGCGGAACCGTGTCGGGGTACACAGTAGGCGGAGGAAGGCTAATTCGGCGGGAAGAGCAGCTCGTGCAATTCCCATCCAGCGGACCGGCGGGCCGGACGTTTTAATCAGGCCACAGCCATTCGGCTTGGGTGCAGAGGCGACGGCAATCGGCGGAGAAGAAAGGAGCGCGAGCCAGACGAATAAATCACGATGATTGTTTTTCGGAAGGCCGGAGTCGGCCCGAAACTTCGGCAGCTCTCTGCCTCCCAGAGGCCCTATCCGTTTCTTTATTCGGCTCTGATGTATGTAAATTTTCAATTGCTGTAGGCAGATTAAACTAGATTTCCGGAGAGTGGGATCCTCGCGAGGCGCATTTACCTCGGGATGTGTGATTTCCCGGCCGAGCAAGAGCGCGCGCTTCGGTCTCGCGGGGGCGGAGAAATTCGTTGCTCGCCGCTATGACAGACGGCCGGGAATTTGACACCGCTCGCCAATCGAAGGTGATGGACGTGATCCGGTTAGGCGCTCGGCTCTGACACACGCGCCGGCGTTCGAGGGCTCTTCTTTCCGTCCGGGTCGTAGCACCGTGAAAAAATTGACAGGCGCTGAGCGGACGGGTGAAATGGCACGTGCGACACACCACCGGGTCGCCGCACCGCGGACCCACCACCCGGGTTGCCTTCTTCTTCGGCACAAATTAGTCGGAAGCGGCGTCTTTAATTACGGCTGCCGTTGTGTCCATTACCTGGCGGCACAAATTAGTCGGTAAGCGGCGTCTTTAATTACGGCTGCCGTTGTGTCCATTACCTGGCGCTTAATGAAGGACCGCGGCGTTTCATTGCCTCATTAACAGAAACTCTCTTAAACCGGTCGGCTCCATTAATATTCCTCGGTCGGCCGCTCGGATTTCCAGATTTATCGCTCTTTCCGTTAACTGCGCGCCGTCTTCGCCAATTCCTTGCGCCATCCACGCATCTAACCTCCACGCCCTTCAAACTCTTAAGCCCGCTTCTTCGGGTCGATTCCAAAACTAAAGGCAGATACAACGCATTGGCCGAAACTAACGGTTAACCATCGATGCCGGGAGGCGTTACTCCGGAACCTATGTTAACGCGTTTCTGACAGATCGGCCAGCAATGGGCCGACTTTATCGCTCCAGGCGCGTTTAGGAAGCTGGCGATGTTATTAGGAGGGAGGAATATTTAGTCCCGTAGACGGTGGCTGCGATAATTTACATTCGATTGCTTAATTGTTCTCAGACGTCGACGTCGGAACAAGCGATTCCGACTCAGACCATCGATCCAACCCGCGGATAACCATAGCCGAAAAGGGAGTCTGATGCATCGTCGTCGGATCTCTAGTCAAATTTTTAAATAAACACAATAAACCACTTATTTCGTTTTTACACTCCATGGTAGTAAAAGAGGAATTTTTCGCCCCGAGCATCCTTCGATCCGGGTTTTTCTCCGGATCAATTTGAGACCGGATTGGTGAGGAAACAACCACTTAATTAAGGAGGTCCGTGGTTTGGCAGGATTCGTCCCTCTTACCAAAAATAAAACCCCAGATAGATTAGCAATGGGTGTACGGATTTACATCTCGACCACCCTCAGGCGTTTCATTTTCGTTGTCGTCTCCCGCAGTTAACATCGGATGTTTGATCCACTATCCAAAACGGTGCCAGCTTTGGACTTTTTACTATTTCCTGTTTTGTTATGGTTGACCCTTTGAAAATTTTGCATCTCCTACAGAAACGTATGCGGAAATTGGACTTTCGGTTATGCCACACTATCCGGCACCCGTCTGTACAAGGAATAAAAAAGAAAAAACATACCGTTATCTGGCGGATAAAACTTTATTATCCATTTGGTAACGAGCTATTCCGGTAACGTAAACAGACAGAAGCGAGTTAAACCTTAACCATTTTTTGTTTCGATCGATGAAGTAGGGAACTAGAACAGCCGTTGCGGGCAATAATCCGTTCGACCGTATCCACTAGAAAAAGATGCGCCAAGGAATTTCCAAGCGTCTCTGCGTCACCTCATCACCCACAACCAGTGTCATTTTTCTTTTGTCCGAGGTGAGGTCTTCGATTTTCGCCAAAACTGTCTGAATCAAACGTCGAATTAGCCCCTGAGAAACTACGGAAATTCTCAAAAACCTGGAGCAGAATTTCTCGGTGCCGTTCCGTATGTAAGATAAATCGAAGCATTCAAAATGGCCTCGAATTTGTCGGAAGGGAAAAAAAAAAAAAACTAGAGCGTTAATGGCCCGAAAATCTATCCTGATGGATACATTACGGGATTTTTCTATAAATATCGGTTGTTAGAAATATCGGAATCGAGAGAAATACAATTTTTTACCATTACTTTAAAGATTCTCTGCCACCTTCTCTTCGTGACATTCCTCTCATAATTTTTTTAACGTATATTAGTCTCTAGGCTAATTTTCAGATCGAAAAAAACCAATTTTCCACCAGAACAATTCAGCTATAGTACCAAGCAAGGGGTTTCTTCCTCGAAACTCTTCCATTTCTAGAAGTCTAAACGAAAATATTCCCGGAAAACGATTTTACTGATGATAATTTTAACTGCAACGTTTCTATAATTTTTGAACATAATATTCTCTGATATGGTCTGAAAATTCGCAACGTATACAATAATTTCGGGAAGGAAGAAGGTGTTCCAGTGAGTTTCTGTTTAGGAAAAAGAATGGAGTAGCAAAATAAGGAAAGATGTTGTTACTCGCCAATCCTTATCGTATTTGTACCCGCTTGCTGAATTCTTTCAAATTTTTATTAAGATAAAACAGAAATTTTTATAGAGCAAAAATGTCTCCATTTCAGCAAAAAGTTGGCGAAAAATATATAAAATAGGTAAAAGAAATAGTTCACCATCGAAATCTGTTATTTAGCTACCTATGTAAACATATTCACCTATTTATATGCTGGTTAATCGCAGCCTAACCGGAAAAATATTATGAAATTGTTGTAATTAGTGATATTAGAGTTTCGGTAAAATGTATGCAGTTATGAAAAGATTAATTTTGATCTATTTTTTACACATATTCAATTATAACAGATTATGTGCTTCCAGTAACGACTTAGGAATGCCGAATAGACTATCTAATGCAAAACAGAACTAATTTTAAATAGTAAAATAAAGTTCGAAGAGGATATTTACTTAATATTTTAAACTCAAGCACATTTTCGCATTAATTATGCACACTATTATTTATTTAGTGAAGCGCTTTCAGTATAAAACCATCTTCAGCACTATCGTTCCATGGATAATCCATGAAACTATAGGTTAACTATATAAACTACCTGTAGTTTATCTTATAGTTTATTGGATCTTATAAACTATAGGTTAACTATATAAACTACCTATAATTTATCCTATTGTTTACAGAATCCTATAAACTATAGGTTAACCATATAAAGTACGTGTAGTTTATCTTATAGTTTATAGGATCCTATAAACTATAGGTTAACATATAAACTACGCGTAGTTTATCGTATTGTTTATTGGATCCTATTAACTATAGGCCATATACAGTAGTTTATATGGTTAACCAATAAACTACCTGTATTTACTACTGTATAACTACTATTGTATATGGTTAACCTGTATTACCTATAAACTATAGGTTAACCATATTACCTGTAGTTTATCCTATAGCTTATTAGATCTTATAAACTATAGGTTAACCATATTACCTGTAGTTTATCCTATAGCTTATTAGATCTTATAAACTATAGGTTAACCATATAAATTACATATAGTTTATCCTATAGTTTAGGTTATCCTATAAACTGTAAGATAATAATCCATAATCCATCGAACTATAGGAACAATAGGTTGGATCCTATAGTTTGTACAAACATAAAGTTTATACAAACTATATGTTTGTATAGTTTATGGTGCTGAAGATAGTTTTATATTGAAAGCGCTTCACTAGATAAATAATAGTGTGCTTGAGTTTAAAATATTAAGTTATAATAACTCTAAGCAGAAAAAATCTTAAGGAGGATATTCACTTTCGGAAAACGTAGACATTCGAATTTCTTCGCGATTCTCTCTCTCCGATTGGCTGAAATTTAAATGACGCGATTAACTCGACACTCCACTTAACATAAAGCGCTCGTTCAAACTGTTTAAGCATACTTTACGCTTTTGTTTCCATTTTAATGTTAACATTGCACACATATATATATTTTATTGAAAGTAAACTAGTAAAAATCTTGTTATCGATACCGTAGCGTACACATTTAGGTTATTTTTTCAATAATGGCATAATTATTCCGTACAGTATACAAAGAATTGTTTAAATGCCATCTAATGGGCTATAGGTATTTAAGCATGGTTGATCCAGATTATGTTTAAATATTCAGAGATTGGAATATTGTCTGTATTATAATTGATCTTCGGGCGATAAAAAACGATATAAAATTTTAAAGAAGACACTATCGGCATCGCCTAGCTACAACTTTGGCTTGTTATTGCAGACATAGTTGCTCACGTAAGCGAAGATGCCGTCCAAATCCAGTTTAAGATTGCCCGAGATATAAAATCGACCCGTTTTCTGCCGGCGTAAATTTTTCCGAAAGACTATCATCTCCAGTTTTTTTGGCTTTTTATACTCTTTACGAAAAGAGGGAGGAAGAAGAAACTGGCTTATTTTCCGACAAAATAGAAATTAAAACTCTTCTCGAAAAATCGAAACGTTAGATAAAGAGAGAGAGAGAGACGATAGCTATAGGAAAATTTTGTTTCTCCAATGAAGAAAACCCCCATAAGATTGTTTGGAGTCCACATTTCTCAAACTTCCGCTCTTCTCTTTAGTTCTGTTACGAGTACACTGGATATGGGTACGACTTTTTTTGGAGAAGTGATGAAAATTACTAACAGAGGAGGAGTCAAATCTCTTCAAATTGCTCCAAGAACATAATAAATGTTGGAAGATCTTTCGTTTTACACAAACAGAAAATTTAGATTGGATTTACTGCCGTCCAAGTGTAGGTTTTTAGATAAAGTGATAACACACCCTTCTATCACATTACTACTCCAACTGGAAATTTTGATGTCTCAGATTGATCACGGAAGTATTCTCTGTACTTCCAGAAATGCCACCGATTGTATTTATTATCGATACTTATTAATGAGACTATGCAAAAAAGCGAAGAAATCAAAATAGAACGAATATAATTTTTATATGGTTCGACTATTAATTTAATAAGGAAAGATCTATTAAATAGAAATAAAACTCTTAAAAGTTTTTCGTGCGAATGTAGGCTTGTATTCATAAATAATAATTTTAACGATATAAAATGTAGTAATTATAAAATATAGGATCGAATCTAAAATAAATAAAGATCTAAATTCTCGATATGCAGTTTGCAAATCCATTTACATCTTTCTTTTCACAGATCTACCAACAAAACGTTCTAGACTTTATAGCCTCAGTGGAGACATTCAAAATTCATCCTTCCTCTAGAAACGTCCAACTTCGATAACTATATACTCTTAGTTTCGTCTATAGTGGAGGTGAACGAGTGAAGTGGCCCCAAATTATTCTTGTTTCGGCTACATTTTGCGTGTCGGAGACAAATATTTTGTCCATCGATTTTTTTTTGTGCGACTCGGGTTTCCGAGAGCAACCAGTAACCGTGAGATGGTATGTCTTTTTTTTTTAAATAAGAAAATCCTTTCGGTTCCGAATATTGAGCGGTTGAATTAGCTCTTCTTCGTTTTCTCACTTCTTCATCATACTTACAGATTTGTCTGCTTCCGAGAAAAACATTGAATGTGGCGGATTCAGTTAATTCTTCTCAACTTCTATCTTCCTCTTTCTTTAAATCTTCGTTTACGCTATTTGACGTGCAAACTTATAGTCAGTAGGATGATAAAGATTATTCGAATTACATCTCAATAATTAAATTAAATAAGAAACGAAGATTGATCATGGAAACAGAGCGAACTCCAATCTTTGGATTTAATTTTCCGGAAAAAATAAACTTTTCCGATTCTAAAATTAGCCTAGACTCTAAAATATTGATATCGAATTGTGTAGAAACTATGTTTTATCCAACA
The DNA here is from genome assembly GCA_000484575.1 of Olivierus martensii. Classification (NCBI taxonomy): domain Eukaryota; kingdom Metazoa; phylum Arthropoda; class Arachnida; order Scorpiones; family Buthidae; genus Olivierus; species Olivierus martensii. The sequence continues at coordinate 43,061 of AYEL01070472.1, read as the reverse complement.
TCTCGAGATTAACAGCAAATTAAAAGAAATTTTACATTTCTTAATCACTGTAAGTTCTTCCACTCTCACATTTACATATTAGACTATTCGCACTTGCTTGTATATACCGTATTTAGTCTACGTCTCTCGCATCTAAACTCTTTCATCTCTACAACCTCATCATTCAATTTTTGCAATTTTTTGACATTAAAACAAAATCAAATTTTTCTGTCGGAATCCTAAAAACGGAACAAAATTGGAGAAAAATAAGAACGAGTTTTAATTTAGTAGCCAGGTCGAACTCTTCCGTTTCTTGTGCTGTGTTAACCTTACTATCGGTACCGGTACGTAAATAACTTGGAACAAAAATAAATAATCTTATAGTGATATATTTACAATTAGGCCTACTTTAATTGATAGCATCGCTGCATAATTATTTTTAAGCGAAAAATGTCCACGCAAGCAACGTTAGCATCTAGGTATAAGATTCGGAAAATCATGCAATCCCACATACTAACTGTCGATAAAAGACAATTAATTATCTGAAAAATAAATTTTGAATTGCATTTAATTATTATTTTAATTGTGATATTCTAGAATTTCATGTGAAAGAACAAAGTACGTATACTAGTTATCTGCGAGATCTTCCGTTATGTGGGTTCAATCTGATGCTAAATTTAATGCAACACAGTGCGATTTCTAGTCGAGTTGGTGACTAAAAGAAAGTAAAGATAACAGAATTGTTAGATATTTCTATGGGTTAACTTAATGATGCCAAACGTTGTTGTCACATTAGATCGTTTTCGGACCGTTAGCATCAAGAGACACGGCATTTTAATACCTAATAAAAGTTAGAAAAATCTAAAATTTAACACTTTTAGTTGTTTTATCTGTTGTATCAATGCTGCCATTCTAGAAAGACGTTAAAATTTCTAACGCACCAAACAATTTATGAAAGAAAATGACGGATTTGAAAGAGTATGATGTTTATCGAGATCAGGATAGAATGCTGAGGGATACAGTTGGCAAAATGTGAAAATTTATGCAATTTTGACTTATTAGTAGTTATTTTAATTTGATCGGAATCCGAAGAAATATTGTCAATACAGATAAGTTTAGTTAAACTATAATGGACAGCAAATACGGCTTGCAATCAGCTATAAAGTAAAATTCTGTTTGGGAGATTCGAACATGTTGGATGGGTATTTATGCTATCTTCATGCATTTCTCTGCATCCGTTTACCTCATCAACTTTCACCTCGTTTTTTGTTAGAATCTCGGAAGGTAGAGTTCGGTCGAATCCCAGTTATCGCATTTTAGTTACAAATCTAATTAGGCCTAAAGCGATTTAAAACTGAACGCATTACTTAACGGATTAAATCGGAATTGGAAAATCAACGCGAGTTTCTGCGCGAATTTCAGAGAAATTTGGAAAGTAGTGCTTACTAATATTAGAGGGTTATCGTTAGAAGCGAGTATTTTCAGTGACAATCTAAAGAAAGAATTAAGGTTTGGAGTGGTTTCTGTAGCGAGTCCGCATCGTTTTATCGCGGAAAGAAAGCAGCAGAATGGAGGCGAGAAGCCATCGACCGAAACAGAGACGGGATAAAATGGCTCGGTCGACACCCGGGGCCGATGGCACTCAATCTAAGTTTCCGCCACCTGGGCCGCCGGGCACGTCGGAAAGACCGAGGAACCGCAGCATGTGGTTTGATTAGAAGAATCAACGCTTTGGGAGCAGCTCACTCGGGCGCCTGGATTCTCTCTCCTCAATCTTACCGCTTTGCCACCTTGTGTCAATATCTGCAGGGCGCCAACTCGCGACCCGACGTGGGAAAGTAGCAGGCGTAGCAGACGCTTCCGATACCACCGACACAAAATTAAAGCCGACAGTTATTCCTGCAGAAAGCGGACAGCCTAAGGCCTGCTTCAGCCGGTGCAGCGGGCACACTCGGGCGAGCGGCTTACCACCAAATGCTGGTTCTCATCGCCTTTAATTCCCCCACGCTTCGCTCGATACTTTTTGTCTTCTCGCGTGGCCTCTGCCTTCCGTACGGAACCCAAGACGCAAGATATCCGCCCCATTCCTGCCGCCACCACATGATATTCCCTAAGAGGCCATTGGGGCCGATCGGGTTGCACACTTCCACCTTCATCCTATTAGCCGACGGTCGACCAAGTATAGATTAACCTCCGCCACCCGGGCGGTTATCATATCCTCTGGTCACTCTTCGGCCCGAAAGAAGATAGCCCACACCACTTATCAAGTGTGTTCCTCCATTAATCACTTTCCAATTTTATTTTTCTTAGGGGAACGGACGAAAATTGGAAAATTGGTCCAGTAGAAACCACGGTAATAAGTCAACCGATGCAGCATTTCGGCATCCGACAAAATAATTCGCAAATGAAGCGTCACGCGCCAGTCTACTCATCTGCCAAACGTCCATCTTAAAAACGGGAGAGACGGATGATCTTGTGACATATTACACTCCATTACTCTACCTCCCCATTCAGCTGTCCCCGACATACCGGGAAATATAATTACGGGCGCATGTTGGCTTGATTTATGGCCGGCCGACTGGGTAGTGTCTGGATGACGCTGCCTGCGCTGGACAAACAGTCCACGACCAACGAAAGATATGACGGCCGTAATTTAATAGTCGGCAGACGTTATATTATAGTCAGCGGTCATCGGAAAGTTCCCTGATCCGCTGGGGTGGATGCTCCGTCGGTCTCTTTCCTCACTTAAACATCGGCTTTTCTCCATCCAATCTAACATATATTACCTAAAAACTTATTTGTAATCTTAACTATTTTAGACACAACAGCCCATCTCGTGGCGAGTGAGCTCCTGACCGAACCGCAGCATCGTATCCTTAAAGAATTCGGGTTCAATTCCGGATCCCACACTTCCAGTTTTTCAGAGTGATCCGGACCCGTCCCGTTGAATCCCGTCCTTCAACCTTCCAGTTGATCTTATCATGAATGCTGGCTAGTTCTAAAAGTGATCACCGCCAGATGTGAATCCCGTCCTTCAACCTTCCAGTTGATCTTATCATGAATGCTGGCTAGTTCTAAAAGTAATCGCCGCCAGATGTAGTACGAGTATATCCCATGTGCAATATGGTGGCTTAATTATGTAGCAGAAACCTAAATGAATGTTTCTAAAATGTGGTAGTTACGCTGCTGCATCTAATAAATAGCTTTTGTAACATTCTTTTATACAAATCAGGCATATCTAAAGGAAACATCAGAACTTTATAGTAGGCTAATAGCTTTAACTAATCTCTCACTCATTAGATTAGACTTAGTCCCAGATAATTCGGAATAAATTAAATGAATCCATTCCCTTTATGCTGTCTGTGAGGCATAAAAATGATTTGGTGTCAAAGAAGATCGACCTAGTCGGACCGATCGGATCGATCTTTTTTGGGACCGAACTATTTTTTATGAACCTGGATGGAACGGAGTCCGTTTCTTTGCGGAGAGGAGATTTTCTACGCCTTTTTTTACTGCTTCCGTCAGAAATAAGAGATCGGAGGAAGAATTGGAGGAGAAAACTGACGGCCAGGCCTTTCTTATTGGGTATGAGGCCGAGAGTGGTGGGGAAGTAGGGTGGACGCTAGCGAATATTTCCAAAGCTAATGTTCGTGTTAAGATCGCATGGAGCAGAATCGATTGGCCAAACCATCCATCACCCAGGTGTACGCGGGGGACGGCGGAAGCGATACAAAGTAATCGGCGGGAACTGACCAAACAACGCTCCAACCAATATTTACAGAACAGGGACCATCGGCCGTCGATCCTAGCTCTACTGTCGAATGGCACGCGATACACATCATCCGGCACTCCTTAGAAGACAACGTTTTCTACTATCACCATCGGCCTTCACGTTCCCGCTCCCGAAACCATAAAAAGTCACCCGTCCTTCTGTTTAATCGGCGAATAAAAAGTACTTCCGGGCCTAGATGGCGACAGGACGACGGAAAAAGTGCTCAGTCACGCAACCAACGGAACTACTGGCTAATGTGTTTACACAAGTTGGTCCGATTAAGCTTTAGTGGGCTGTCGTACATCACGGACTCTATTTGACCGCGCATTAATCCCCCTTTCCGAGGGACGCTCTTCCTGTCAGTTTTGGCGGACGGTTCGGCATAAAATTTAGATAAAGATGTCCAGTTCAAAATGGCCACCATAGGGTCGGTTTTATAATTTTCACAGAAATTCGGAACAGCGTAAATAAAACCATAAACAATTGTAGGAACTTACCATAGTGTAAATAGAGAGATTTTAATCCATACGTGTATAATGCAATTGAAAAAAAAAGTAGAGATGAACACCATACTTACCATAGTGTAAATAGAGAGATTTTAATCCATACGTGTATAATGCAATTGAAAAAAAAGTAAAGATAAACACCATAGAAGAACAAATACTGCACATTTTATTTCGATATCTTATAATATATTATTTCAAAAATTTAAATCGTTAACATCAACGTTTTATGTCTAGTGTTATACTTCTGCAGGACGGAGAAATGCTCGACATAAAATGACCGAAAGAAGACAGAAGATCATAAAAGAACACAACTACAATAACAATTAAAAAAAATTAAAGATGGCGGATACATAGAGTCCGAACTGGAAAACACGGAAAGACATTATACGGGATTGTTTCAGTTCCAGTTTAAAAAAATTTCATTAGTAGGTAACTAAAATCCCTATAGCCATCTTCAGTTCGAATCCGACTAGATTTTATTAAGTGTGAAATAATAGTTCCGATTACAATCATTTTATTCGATCCTAGCTTAGGCTTTTCATTTAAATGATTTTTCGGCTCTCAATATCCATATTTTATGACGACGAATGGTAAAAATTCTACTATAATATGTTACAATTTTGAACCAAAAACTTATCTTGTGTTTTCTTTTACCTTTCTAAGAATTATCTTTTGATTAGAAAATATTTGAATGGGTGTTTCGTCAAAATACTGATAAGAAAAAAATAACTATGATGGTTAATATTGGCGCTACATGGAAATCGAGCCTGAGTTATGGCAAAAGCGGTTAGTTCTAGGTATTCTTAAAAACTAGCTTGTGCAGTAAATGCGTGTCGCGCACTCGTCGATGTTTATTTTGACTTTCCGTGCCTGGTGGCAAATTTGTTTGTTCGTTACACGGACTGAAAATAATTTTTCTCTTTCAGGAAACAAGTCGGAAGAGGCCAGAAGCGTCGGACAGAATGACCATCCGCCAAGCTCGTCCAACGCTAAAGACCTGTCGGCCTACCTGCCTTCTCTACCTTCTCCCGGAGACCTGCGATCACTTACTCTAGCTACCTGGGGTGAAGATTTTCTAGGTCGACCTCTGAATATAGGCGACTATCACACGACTGGCCTACTCCGCTCACCGCCTCCCGGCCTGAGTGTGGGCGCGACTGGCGACGCCTCCCTCTCTTCGGCATCGGCCGCTTCTTCCAACGACAAGTTCTATCGACCTTTGCCACCGGGACTGGGCACGTGTTTCGGCATCCCCTTCTACCGTCTGACGGTGCCCAAACCGGTCCCGGCCGCGGGCCAGGGATCGGACGGACTCAAGCCACTTTCGGTGGCCGATGTGTATTCGTGCGTCAAGTGCGACAAGATGTTCAGCACGCCGCACGGACTAGAAGTGCACGCCCGTCGATCCCACAGCGGAAAGAGGCCCTTCGCCTGCGAACTGTGCAATAAAACCTTTGGACACGAAGTGAGTCTGAGTCAGCACCGAGCCATTCACACGGCAGAAAGAAGCTTCGAATGCAAACAGTGCGGCAAGAGCTTCAAGCGATCGTCCACTTTGTCCACCCATCTGTTGATCCACTCGGACACCAGGCCCTATCCCTGCCAGTACTGCGGCAAGAGGTTTCATCAGAAGTCCGACATGAAAAAGCACACCTACATCCATACAGGTGAGTGGCCGTTCCGGGCGCCAACGGAATCGATCGATTTTCTCTCGCTAGAAAACGTTGCCGGCGAAAATGGCTAGCGGAAACCGCTTTTACATGTCTTCTCATGCAAAAAATGCGGACGAGCCACACCCAAGCATGGACCGATGTTGCCGCAGCAGCCAATAGCGCCGCTTTCTCTCCGGTTACTTAGGAAACCACCGGAGTTATATCCGCGAGCATGCGTAGTGGAGCATCATCGTCGAAAACGGTGGACGTCCGCGATATGGGCCTTCTCTTGGATCTTTTTTTCGATTAATTGACAACACCGAGTCCGAGGGGAAACCTTTCTATTCCCGATTTTCGCCACCTCGGGATGTAAATAAAGATTTAGTCGATGGTGGCACGTATATCCCAATGACCGATATTTTCCGAGTATCGGCCATCGCGTGAGAAAACGTGAGGCCCAGAACGGACACGCGATGAAAACGAACCCGAAGAGGTAGCGTCCCCGTCGGACCGATAGACGGGCCGAACGGCGATAATGGCGCAGTTTGTATTCCGGTATAAAACGGGGCGGAAAAAGAAAAAAAAAGGAAGAGCGGGAAGAGTATTACCTTCTAACGCAATTAGGACAGCAATTTGTAAGAGCTCTTGAATTAGATGCGAGTGGATTTGTTCCCGGACGCTGCACAATAATTAGGGAGCGCCCGAGGGGAAAGAACGCCGTGCCTGGAGGAAAAAGGGAAGGTAATTCAATTAAAGGCTGGTCCCATTCTGGGGATTAGAAAAACAAGGCAAGAGCTCGCTCGTCCGGGTAATCACAGACGACCGAAAGCGGCCGACGTTTGGCTGCGCGTCTCGTCTTCTCGAGCTGTTGACATTAAAATCCTCTCTGTTTGCCCATCGAAAGTCTGCCAAATATTCCGGATCCCAGATCTGCAGCATTTATCACTGATTTTTCTTTTCACCCTTCGGGTCCGTCATTATTCTTCCCATCCGTTAATGGGATGGAGGGTGGTCATTCTTAACTCTCTTACTTTCAATCGAGTATGATTCCATTACCCATTCTAAGAAGTTGAACGGGACCGAATTTTCGTTTCCCCTTCCGAATGTACGGACTCTTAAGATTGAAAGAGGGCCAGATAGAATGGCAGACGGCATTAAACGGTTGCAAATTTGCCAGCTTAGTGCAGGCAGGCTGAGGAATTCCATTCTCGACAAACGTCATAAGAGGGGAGGAAAGTGGGCGGCAGCGGGGAATGAATGCGCGAGCGGCAGAGGGGAAGAGGGGTAAATGGAATCCGCTCTTCTATTTCTGCTTTTACCTGTTAGAAGATAAATGAGTCGGCAAATTGAATTTGTGGAGAACAATGCGTGCTTTGCTCAAATCATTGCAGGATGGGACCCTGGTCGTTATCCGTCGGAGGGGAGAAAGGGGGGTGCCTTTTACCCTTTCTAATAAGTGGGAGTGTTTCGTTAGCGCTGGGAATACGTCCGGGGAATCACTGCAGCCACCGTACTCTCCCTCTTCGTTCCCCCTTTCTGAATTTTTAATGAGTGCGTTTGACTTCCTTTCGAATCTCCTACCTGCCTCAGCTACTGATCAAATTTCCTAGCACTTTAGTCGCGTTCGGAAATCTGATTTTCCTAACGGGCAACGTACTTTTGGGAACGAACGTCGGTCGGTCCGTCTTCTCTCACTCTGATTCATTTTGTCCACCTTTCTTCCCGATGGAAATGAACCGGTCGCCTCCATCCAACTTGGCAGGGTTTAGCCAGGGGCTCGTCTCTTCCGTACCATGTTTTTGGTTGGCCAAAGTGATTTCTCCCGGTCGAGTCGGGTCTGGGGACCGGTCTGGTCAGGACAATCGAATATTTTCGAAGTGACTTTACCGGTCGGCTTTTTGTCTTGCTCCCCGTGACATATGACTTCAATAGGGCACGACGACAGGACAGCGTCCAGGGGATTGTAACGAGCAATTAAGGCCCGACCATCTGCATTGAATCACTGGTCCCAGTGACTAACCGGTCTGTTTACAAGCAACTTCTTTTTATGGCCTGGGGCCACACTCTCCCGACAGTAAAGGGAAAAGCCAGATCACCGTGCTTTGCCATAAAAATAAGCATTTTTAGTTCGATAGCCGAAAAATTACGATTTTTGGATAATATATCCACTCTTCTGTTACCATTTTTTAGAACTTTTTTTTCCTTCGTTCCATTCTCCCGTTTTCATTATTGTAATAAAAACCCATATTAAGAGAGAATTTATACTTTCTGTTGTCACAGGCTCAAATCTTCTCCTATGGATTAAACTTTCTAATAAAGACATCCGACTTTGAGCAGAACGTCAGATAACCGAAATTTTTTTTTCTACTTGGAAAATCTGCATTATTCGTGTACTAACTCCATGTTTATTAGTTCCAGGCTATTAGGAAAGAGGATATAGTCTATTGAATTTTATTTCCGTTCCATTTTGACTACCACGTCTGTTAGCGCGTAAATAATTCGATCCGTAAAATCAAAATCGCAAAAGAAAATCATTACGGACTAGAATTTGTCGAAACTCCTTGTGGTGTCATCAATCGGATTCCTTGGTTGTTACCGTTTCTCCTATTTTATACGATTCGACCGGAAAATAACCCTAAATGTGCTATAACGGCTTTAGGCCTTACTTCCGAAAACGCTTTTGGTTTCCCTTAGGAAAACCAATCGAAGGGGATAATCAAACGGCCTATCGATCGTTTCCTGGACATTACGATTCTATTTTTAACCAAAATTCACGCACATTCCTCGCGTTATTTTCCCCATTATACACGGCATACAAGTATGTGTTAATATAATGTGTATTATGCGATTTTCGCCGGTCAGTTTTATTTATTTAGATATTTTTCGATTGTCATAAATTAACACATTCTTCATTTGTACAAAAATGAATTGCGGAATCGTTTCTTTTGCTTAGTTTCTATACATAATTTAGTTGAAATTCTGTACCAGTATTTTTACCTACAATGAATTTGTATTCACGCCCCTGTGTAAGTATAAAAATCTATATAGGCCATTTGTTCATAATGGCCACTGAACCTAGACACGTCAATTATCTATAGTGGTACAAATATGTCCAGTAGTGATTAAGAAAATTTGATTGATTTCAAATCGATATTAAAGGAAACTAATTATAGTATATAACAAAGCTTTCACAGGTATATTAATAAACTTGGAAGTGTTTTCGAAAAAAAAAAAAAATTAATGTTTAAAATAAACAAAATGGCGCATCGTCTCTCTTGTATCGTTAATTTGCATGGCCTTTTCTTAATTTTTGTGACCATATTTGTACTTAGAAGCAAGAGATCTCTTTCGGAAATTACTGTTTTATCTTTTACAAAATATTCTTGAACCATCACGCTATAAATTCTAGTAATAAAGGACGATTTTCTGCAACGAAAATTTTTGCATCCAAAAAAGATCCTCCAGCTCTAAACTATTGGATAAACCGTTTGTAATCAGTTTTTTCTGGGGTTGCGATACTTTTTATTCCATAATGCTATACATAATTAGTCATTCTAGAAACAATTAATGCATCATCTTCAAAAATGGTCATGTTAATCTAAACCGTTTGTAATCAGTTTTTTCTGGGGTTGCGATACTTTTTATTCCATAATGCTATATAGATAATTAGTCATTTTAGAAACAATTAATGCATCATCTTCAAAAATGGTCATGTTAACCTGGTTAGCTAATAAGATTAAACCGTGGCATCTTCATGCATGCTTCTTGCGATACAACGAGAGCGCTTACTCACTCTCTCTTTCTCTCTCTCTAATTAAACCGTGGCATCTTCATGCATGCTTCTTGCGATACAACGAGAGCGCTTACTCACTCTTTCTCTCTCTCTCTATATATATATACACAGTATCGGCCAATCATTCTGCAGTTTTAGTTATTACTGGGAGAACCCGCAATTCTCTGTATACTTTGGGGCAGGTAGATATGACCAATACAAACAAAAAAGCTTAATGAAATTTTGTGACCAGTCAATTTAGTTCGGAGCCACGGACAAGTAAACCAAGATTTCGTTCCGCTGATTGTTTGGATAAACAGAGAAGATGGAGACGGTCCTTAAAGACTGAATATCTAACCAGTTTTTCGATTAATTATTCGATTACGGAAATACGATTTGGATATACAACTCGAGATTAGATTATCGCGCGCGCGCAAAAAAAAATTCGATATTCAGATTTAATTGGCTCGATAATTTACCTACTTCAGAAATATTAGACTACACTCGTAGAACGTCCTCTATAAAATCTACTAATTAATAAATGAAAGGATAAGCGACTTTTTTATAATATTTAGGCATTAATTAAATTTAAACTTTATTATTTTCTGCTAGTATGCTTGTTGAAATCATTAGTCTCCGAGTAGAGAAGAAGTTGAACTTGTATGTGAAACGAAAATGACTTTCTGGAACTATACCGAATATAACAATTATAACATATAATATTCTAACATTCTGTTTAATAAAAATGTTATCGTGAAATCTAGAATATTGCTTGTAAATAAGCAATATGTTAGAGTAATTAGATAGGCCTATTAAACTCTTGGGATTCTTCGCTTCAATGTCTGGCTGCCATGTTTTAAACACTTATTAATAAGACGTTAATTTAAATCAGTTAAAAGAAGAGGAATAATTGCAGCTTTCAACTTGAATTTCAGTCGATAAGAAGATATTTATGGCTAGATGATGGGAATGCTCATCCAATGATATTCAGACTCATCAATGATGATATATCCGTCGCATCATTTAACGACTTCGCACTAATAACAAGGATTGATGATATCATACCACACTCTTCTAGAGCAGTTACTACGAAACTTGCGAATCGAAGAGCGAAAGATAATTCATTTATTTTTGTTTTTTAAGAGCATTTTTTCATTATTTACGGACACTAAATACGCGAAGAAAAAGGTTTCTGATTCTAAGGAAAAGATCTTTCTTATCTTTGAAAGCTTTCTGCTGAAGTTGTATTATTTTCTTCTGTTTATATTTTTGAAGATAAATAAGAAGAAATGGTAAAAGACGCATTAAAACTTTAGTTGAAAAGATGCGGCCGAGCAAGACAAACGAAAGAAGGATCTGCCATTAATCGATAACTTTCTCGAGTTTTTTTTTTTTTTCCTTTTTCTCAGATTAAATTGAATTTTACGCCAGATTGTGAAAAGTGAGAAATGGAGGACGAATTTCTCTCATTTGAATAAATCAGAAATAACTATCAACATTTTTCATTGGGTATTCCCATATCCACTCCTCATTCTCCGTTCTAGCTGTCAAGAACAGTCCAAATACTCGTTTAATTCGGAATAAAACTCGAGTAAATTTAACCGAAAAATGTCTCGTAACGGGCTCTTGTTAATGATTATCAACCAAGATTTGATGTATTTTTATCGTTGACTTGTGTTGGTGCAAGTTTTCTTCAAAGAATTATTATTATTCTTCTTGTGTCTAAACTGCGATCACTCGAATAAAGTATAAATAATTAAAATAGAATTATATATCTGAGTTAAGGTAATCGGACTGATGAGACGGTCGTACATAAGCTCAATCTGTCCTCAGTTTACTTAGCAGAAAATCCGTATTCGATGTTTTTTTTTTTGGAATTAATATCATTTTCTTTCTCTCGCTGTTTAATTAGCTCGAAGATACGCCCAAAAATCGAAAGATAATGCTGAAAGAATGCCTAGGATGAGACTAATGTTTCTGTTACTCCATTTATGAAGATTTTTAAATCCATTTTAGCTCTATACTAATATTCACTTTTATACGGGCCTAAATTTCTTTAGAAAATATACTGTAGTTACGTTCGTATGCGCGATTAATGAAGTGTACAGAGATGCGATTTTCTCAAAACATTTGTATTTTCTAAAAAACAGTTGATGCTTCTTTCGTTACTAAGATGTACCTATGATCAAAACATTCGTACTTTCTAAAAAATAGCTGATGTTTCTTTCGTTATTAAGATGTACCTAAGATGAATGTTGGTAACGTATGCAAGTATTAGTAGATACTGATGTTAATTTTTCCTTGGAAAGAACTCGATCATTGAATGAGAGTTTTAAGCAAGAATAAGAGACAGCCTAGGCGAATTTATGCCAAAATAGGCCTTTATTACTTCAAACCTACCCAAATTTTCTAGTTATAATTTGAACTTGCATTAAGAAACATTTATTTAACCTTCTTCATATTTCTAGTAAACACATTTCTAAGACTGTCATAAGTAGACCGTTATAGTTAAATTAACTGCAGAACTTTATGCTTATTCAACTGATAGCACAATGCAGTATATATGGGTTTAACGAATATGAAGACAGACTCATCTATTTTATAATTAAATACCTATTAATCTATTAGGAATCTCTTAAATCAAGTTTGTTATTTTAATAATTTATTATGCAAATTTTGCTTATTTATGGATTTAGTTACATTAAAGTTTCGAAAATTAATCAAAGTTTATAGAATCTTGTCGATATCCAATTTTCTTTAGCATTTATAAGATATAAGTAAAACTTATCAGTTAGTTTATTATATAGACTGTATTCAAGGTGACAAATTGCGGCTCTTTGGTACCTTCAATGTGGCTCCATACCATGAAAGTCAATAGATAATATGCAGCAGATATCTACTAAATTGAAAAAAGTAATATATGTATTTGTTCATTTATTGTAATAGTAGTAAATGCGTGCCAAATATATAATAAATATTTTTTGAAACCATTGTTATGATTAATTGAAATAAAAACTGATGCGATTCCCATTGACACAGAAAGAAACTGATTGAGGCTTTCAAGTATTTGATTTTCTGCTATGTGTCTTTAGTGACATAAAGTTGGACTATGTCACTAAAAGACATCACTGATCACTGGATTATGTTATGGAAAGCATAACTTATATATACAGGAAATATATTAGGGTATTTATTTAAAGCTAAAACATAAGATTTACACTAGTTCCCCGAGAAAATGTTTACTAACATCTCTTATCTCACTCTTGTTAAAGATTTCCATTCATCAGAAACTGTAACCATTGATAGAGCGAAATACTGTTTACTTCACTTTCTACCTCAATCGTTTCAATTATTATTTTCACACGTCTAAATATATTTAATGAGATGTTTGCATATAGTATATCCATATTCCGGAAACGTAACTGATTTTTGCATAATTGGGTTGACCGTGTCTTTGCGAGTTGAACAGCGTGCCGCCTATTTTTTTCTAACTAGGTACGAGTGTTTAGTCGAGTCTATGATGCAATGTTAAGTGTCAAACACAATTATATCTGCCCCAGTTTCCTTTTCAAATAGAAATTGAGCCAAGTTTCTTTCTTGCGAACACGTCGATCAATCTGCGGAACCAAAAAACACTTTTTCTGTTACTATAAACTCAACATTTATAAAAAAAAAAAGCACTCGAAAATCTGAGCAAGAAAGATTTGGATTAACTGCGTGAAGATTATCTATTGTGGATTTAAACCACCAATGGTTCCTTTAGTATATTTTTAAAATAAAAGCTCAAAAAACGGAAAGAACTTTAGCAAATATTAAAAAAAGAGCGATTATAAATATTCTAAATAACCAATTATCTATTGTGGATTTAAACCACCAATGGTTCCTTTAGTATATTTTTAAAATAAAAGCTCATAAAACGGAAAGAACTTTAGCAAATATTAAAAAAAGAGCGATTATAAATCTTCTAAATAACCAAGTTATTAATTTGTGGATTTGTTTGAACCTTTTGCGTGTGCATTCGGGCTTTGTGCTGCGGGCAGTTTGGAAGAGTGGGGAATGGGTGGAAGTAAGCCACCCAAGCCACCTTAATATTGATATATTAAGGTGCATGCATGAGGGGCTAGTTTGCAGGTGAACACGGATTTTAACGAAAGAAATATTTATTCACAAATTTTGCCGGAAAAAATTTTTATTATATAATACAGTAAAACCTCGATTTTACGGACACCATCCCAAAAAATAATAATATTAATACAATATTTGCATAAACTGTCTACAGTATAGCTACATTATACAATATTTGCATAAACTGTCTATAGTATAGCTACATCCAGCATTTCTTATCTGAACTGGATAAACTGTATATAGTATAGCTACATCTAGCATTTCTTATCTGCACTGGTGGATAACACTCTCTTATATTGCAAATGCGTCATTTTTATTTTAACAACTTACCATAAATTTAATATACCTGTGCGTCATTTTTATTTTAACAACTTACCTAAATTTAATATATATGTATACAGGTAATATTCTAACAACTTACCTAAATTTAATATACATGTACAATAATTTAATTTAATTTTTAAATACTTATAATAATACAGTTTTTAGGCATAAGTCACATTAATTAGTACAAGTATGTTTAAAATGCTAATTAATGTTTATAAAAAAACGTTACTTTGATTTTAAGGACTAGTCTTGCCCCCTATAGTCCGTAAAATCGAGGTTTTACTGTATATATGTTTTCGCTAGAGTTTGTATTCATTTGAGAATGGGTTCATTTGTTCACTGCTCTTTCTCGCAGTTTTCTTAGGCTTTTGTGGCCCAGGGGTTTGAATGTGCATGCATGAGGGGGTTTATCAGTCGATTTATCATTACTAGCAGCTTTAACGCAATATACCAAAGCTTAAAAATGTATACTGATTGCTGTTTCATATTTTTTCACAGCTAATTTTTTTACATCTACCGTATCAGTAAGCATATTAATTCGTAATTATTGCCATGTTCGGTTTACTTTATACAGTTTTATCGAAGATACTTTTTTATTAGAGTTTTTCTCTAGGTTACATCACAGATATGACCTCTACAAAGAAACTTACTTGTTAGCTAAAACCTACATACTACTGTATGCTTCTTTATTACATAAAATTATACTCATTAAATAATTTCTCATAACGTTCTTTTAAACTGATGTAGCGAGGAATTTAATAGAAGAGAAATAGGTGAAGTTACTCTTTTTTATTCACATAGATTCTTAACCGCCGTATCGGGTGAACCTTACTTTCTTAATAAACTAAAAGCCTCTAAAAACGGCCTGTAACAAGCTAAAACTACTATTGTGACTATATTTTAAAAGTATCATCAAACGGAGGAGAAGTGACTTACAGCCTGATTAGGAACGAAATTACATTAGAGTTTACAAACATCGAGATATTCAATTACACTGTAAACCCCTTGCGTTAAGAGCCAAGTTAAGCATAAATCTGTATTATGTTCGACTTTTTTTCCTATTTATTCTGTATAATTTTAACTAAGGCGTAACGTTATAGAACGACCTTAAAATTTGTTTTTTTCTTTTCCAAGAGAACGTCGCTATTTACTTTATTTATTCGAGAGTTACGGCTGCTTGGGACTGATGGATAAATCCCGGGAAAGGCACAAACAAGATTAAGAACTAGAAGCTTAGTATCTGCGTAATATTTATTACGTGACTAAAGAGAATAGCTCGAATCTAGTTGCTGTGGACCAGTTTAATTCTATTGTGTCGATCTCTTCGCTCGGCAATTGATTGTTTCTAGAAAGTGCTCGCAAATCGGATCTGCTACGAGGTGCCACCGGGTTGGTTTATCTGGTTAAAAAGAATAGAGTGATATCTGGTAGGCATCGCATCATCTGTTTTATAAAGACTGAATTAATTGATGAAAGAATCGAAATAAATTTTTAAAAATAAAGAGTTTATTTTCTTGATTGATTTCCTCAAATCGAAATGGTTAATTGGTCGATCTGAGCCAGAATGCCAACGATCCTAAGGTGACCTACAGCAGCTGTTTTCAACCAATGGTACGCGTACCACTGGTGATAAGTGTATAGTCTTACCTTCCTATTGGTATACAAGATATATTTTTATTGATGGTACCTGAAATTTCTGAATTTTGGTTTTAATGGTGGTATTTATGAAAAGGTTGAGAACCACTAACTTCGACATACTGATAAATCACTATAATTAGAAATATCTTTCCTAATTAATAAATCATTGACCTGAAAATCAGTGACCTCAAAATTAACAAAAGTTTGTCAATGGTCACTTTCATTGTCAATGTGCAATATGCAATTATTGTAAATAAACATACAGTATATCTATGCATTAATAATGAAGAATTTATGCAAATTTGTGGATTTCGGAATTAAAAAAAAATCAAATTTCGTTTCGTTTCTTACGTTTATACACTCGTATTAATGGCAAACAACCAAGATATTTTGTGGATAGCATTAGAGAAGCGTTTTTTCGCATAAGAGTCTCCGTATAAGACTAGTTTAAGAGCGAATTAAATTTCCATGATATATATAAATGCGCTTCATCATAATCAGTAAAAGTATCTTTATCGAATTCTTCTCCGTTAGATCTACTCGTTATCTTCCTCGTTAGATCTGCTTAAAAATTTTAACATAAATTAATTCATAATTAAACTGAAATCTCTGTGACTCATCGAAATTTAGTGTAGCAGTATCGAATTATTAAACGATTAAACGAGCGTAGGCTCGTTATGGAAGCATAGAATGGATAGTGTTACAATATGTTAAACGTTTCTTTACCTTAGTTAAAAAGGTCTGCGAAGTTTTCCTTCAGATTCTAATGATATTTTACTGTGTTTAATAACAACTAGAAATTGTTCGCTCATATAAATGAGCGGAAATATAATCTTGTGATTTAATTTAATAATAGTCTATATAACGACGAAAGACACCTCCGAACTCGTATAGGGAATCCCAACATCATTGAATAGAATCAAAAATGGCATCCATTATTACGTTACAGCGCCATCTGGAATTTGTTTTTTAGAGGAACTACAATTTCAATTTAATTTTTATTCTTTAATTTGTAAATTATAAATAACAACAAATAATTTTGGCTGCCGCACACAACCGAAAATTAGACCTTTCTAATGATGCTATACTTATAGAGATCGGTACAGTGGTTCTACTGAAAAAGGGACATCCAGTCAGCCAGCCACATTTGAGTATATGATATCTAACGAAATCAAACTAATAAGCGATTTCTGAGTCATTAGCTTTGTTTTTTCGAGTTGAAAGCAACTTATTGGCTGTTGATACTGGAGTAAAATTTGGTTGTTTTTTTAACTAGATTATTTATCACGCTGTTTTGTTGTTGCTATACATAATGAAATGATAGTCACTCGATCTAAAATGGATTGGGGTCGATATGTATACAGTCTGAATCGGTTTGCGGTGTCAACCAAAGGCCATGTTTGTCGAGTGATTAAATTTCCGGCATAAATCGGTAATATTCGCGCGTTGTGAATATATAATTATTCTGTTCTAACCACAGTTTAAATTTCAGGTGAGAAGCCCCACAAGTGTGCGGTGTGCGGAAAAGCCTTCAGCCAGTCCTCCAACCTGATCACTCATAGCCGGAAGCACACGGGTTTCAAGCCATTCGCCTGCGAAGTATGCGGACGAGCTTTTCAAAGGAAAGTGGACCTTCGCAGGCACAAGGAGACGCAGCATTCGGACATTAGACAACTTCAGCAGTGTTCGCAATAGGTGGTGGTGTTTGATATTCTAGTCGCTGTCACCTTCCGACGGTGTTCCGTCTAGTGAGGCCAGGAAACGGCCCACATCCACTATATAAATATACATATAGCCTATAAATACGCAGATACGGACGAGTCCCGGACACCCATTCCTTGGAAAAAAAAAAAAAAAAAAAAAAGCCAATTTTGTTAGTCGATATATTAGCGCATCCTGGAAAAAAAAAAAAAAAAAAATGGACAGTTTCCACGGAAAAAGTTTCCCTTTCACCTTAACCGCGCATGTTCATAGCTCCATTTACACGCTATTGGTCAAAAGTACCGTGATGTCATGTGACGTGGTAGTGACGCAATTCTCGCTGTGGTTTGATTGGCGGACGACGGAGCCGGGGCCAAGGAAGAGCCATCAGCCGGATAGAAAAGTGAAAGGAAGCCTTTTTAGAACTTTCTTTCGGCGAAAGCGATCGGGCCAAAAACTGGGATTGGTAGCCGGCCACTCGACGCAGGAATTTGCCAAAACCGCGGGCGATAATTATTTGCGGTTGAAATTATTTGTTCTCCCCGACGTCGGATGTGGTTCGATAATTCGATTGCGGAGTGCAGGGGGACCTTTAATTGGAAATGTTTCCGTCTGACCCGGTGGCCGTGTTGACACAGTCAACCTCGTCCCGCCAAATGGAGCGCTCGGCTTTTTTTGTTGCCATTGTTGACGTTTGGCCTAATTCGATTGAGGCAGTGGCGGTCGACTTAACTGTTACAAAGTCGTGCTCGGTTTCCGCTCCACAAATAACCGTCAGTGCGGGCCGTAAATAAATCCTACCGGTTACCCCGAAAGGCCGGAAGCACCGCCATGGCTCGTCCGCTACTCACCCAGTCCGGTCGGCTTTAGCATTGTCATGTACGTTGAAATAAAGATACCGTTGTCAATGGTTTGCAGTCTTTCATTCCTTATGGCTAACCTTCACTTAAACGTCATTTTTAACCAATTACAATCTTCATTACAACAAACCAAATACACCAAACCATCGGTAGAGTGGTTCTCAAAAATTTGCATAGTTTGCTACCTAAATTTTCATTTTTTCGAGGCTCTACATCGATCTTGGCTTTACAGACTCTCTCCACTCTCTTACACCTACAGTTCCTTATTATACTTTTAGTATTTTTTATATAGGGGAAAGTGAGGCAAAACCGGGAACCGGATACCCCCGTATCTCCGTCATGATTCCAGTAAGAAACTAAATGAATCTCTAAATTATCATTATCCAGTAGGAACTGAATTGGATACTATGGTGTAACCATCGTCTCCAATTCAGTTCCTACTGGCATAATGCTAGTTTGTGACTTTGCTGTTAGATTGCAGCGGTCATTACGGATATACAGGGATACCCCGTTCTTCCTCACTCTCCCATAGATGTTCCTGCAATGTATTTTTCGGTATTTACCTCTTTATGCTCGACATTAATTCACCAAATCGGCCAAATAGATAAAAAAACCAGGAATGCGAATTTTTCCATTAAAAAAAAGCAGATTCAAATCTCTCTTTTGCACAGATGATTGCATTTTTAAGTGACGTTATTGTTGTGGGTGTGGCCATAGAGTGTCTTCCCCGAAATAAAAACGAATGGATTCGATCCCGAGTCCCCAGACGGAAGGAAAACCGAAACGTGTGTGTATTTTTTAACTTATACCGGTCGTCGGTGGTGCGTAATAAGTTATTTAGTTTCTAAACACCAATTGCGTCCGCTTCTTAAATCGATGACATTCCATTTCACTTTGCATCGTTCCTTAGTTTCGCTTCCAGTTTATACAGCCTACGGGTAAATCTCGTACAAGTGCAAGACCGAACGTATAAATAACCAATTGTTTTTGTTTGGCGTAGCGCTTACCATCTATATTTCTAAATTTATTCATCAATAAAGATCTTCCCGACTAATAAATTCTTAAATAAGTATATATGACGAATGCTTCGCCGATTCCGTTTTTAAAAATTCACCACTCCACAATCGGAATTCATTAATAAAAACAATCGTAACATTTGTAACGCGTTGCGATTCGAAACTTCAAATTACTGTAACGATTATTTGACAATTACAATCGATATATTTATCGTGCAAACTTTATGATGCGATTATTTAAACATTGCTTTATTAAATCGAAGCTGATGGTTCGAATTCTACTTCCTAACCGGATACGAGATGGAAGATGGAGATGCTCTGCTGATGAGGCACGAAAATTATTCTGCAACTCGGTAAAATCTGCAGATGAGATTCAGATTAATAGTATGTAAAGAATACCTCTATTAAACAATCGAAAACAGCCTTATTTACCTTCTTAATTAACTGTATTGCGCCTAGCAAAGTCGTATTTCGTCACGTTATAGAACCTCTACCAGCAAAGTTAAACTTACACCAAAGGCAATCTGATGGAGCCAAGAAGTTCGTGTGCCAAATTTGTGCCTACTCGATAAGATTAATTTTCATTTCTTCTGACTAATCGTTAAATTGGGAACATAGCGTGATAGGGAATGCTACGTTTGGGATCGAAGACGATTTTATTTTGTCCTCAAATTAATCGCGAAACTTCACACACGATTGCAGAAAGTTAAGAAGTAAAACGCATCACTTAAAATAACGCATTCGATCTTTCGGAGATTGCATGCAAATATCGGAGAAATGCTTTTTGTAAGCACGTTATCGATTTAAAATATCCGGCATATAGTATGCGTTAAAGTAGCATATTTAATATATACATATAGAGACCTATCAATATTTGCTTTCGCATGGTTAAATTCCGAAAACGTAGTCGAGTTTCCACTACAAACATATCGAAATTGTTAAAAGCAATATAGTTAAAGGTAAAAAAAATATCGATCTGTATTCTTTTATATTTGCTATCAACTACCTTTTATTAATTTACTGATAGTTTGATTCCATTAGTTTGCCACAAAATTAATCCGCGCAGTTGCCGCTAGTGATGCTCATTTTGTACAACAGAATGACGTTAAGATATGTTCAAAGTTTAAATTAAATTAATAAAATCGATATATTTTAATACGAGGGGACGAGTATTTATCGTTAAAATTGAAACGTTTCTTAAAAAGTAAGGTGGTAAAAAAAAAAAATCCAATCAAATTTATAGAGGAGAAAACAAGAAAAATCGTATCATCTCTCGGAGCAGAAAAGATTATCGTAACGATTCTTTCTGGATATTACAATAAGCCAGTCTTTCATCGACATTCTTTCGAAAAGGAAGAGAATAATTCGAGATAAAAGCCTACAAAAGAATAATATGGACTTCGGCCAAGAATATAGAAGGGGTTTAGTAAGAAAAGTTAAGAATTTTTGGCCACGCTTTCTGATTTATTGCTTTTTTCCTGTCTTTTTTTTTTGAGAGGCCGGTCTTGGATGGACGCGATAATAAAGGAACATTTTGCGAAACGGTTATTTGGCGAAAGAAGAACGTCTCAATTACTATGTTGCACACTTTTGTAAAAATATTCTTGCGTTCGGCGCCGATATTACTCTCGGTGCAGTTTAATTAATGCGGCGGACCTGGATGGGATGACTTCTCTTCCACTATTTACTTGTTTAGTTAATGATCGGGGACGCATCTTAATGCGCTAATGTTTTCATCCATAACATAAACCACGCTCGACGATCGATAAGCGTAGTCGGATCGATATTTTATAAATAATGTGTGCCCGGTTCCGAATAGAAAACATTTTTCGAATCTCCGGTTTTTCGAACAGCAGTAAGGTCTTTTCTTCTTCGTTTTTTTTTTTTTTTTTTTTTTTTTTTTTTTTTTTTTTTTTTTTTTTTTTTTTTTTTTTTTTTTTTTTTGTTTCTCGAAAGCTCTCTTTGGTACGCACTCTTTCGTCAACTCATCAACCGTAAAAGAAAACCAATGGCCCGTCGGTGAGTTGTTTGTAGTCATGGTGATGGCCGAGGTAAGATTATCGCCAACTTTAATCTACACACGCATTTATGTTAGAGTTCCCATAATGCCCTTTCTGAAGTTTCTGTCTTACGATAAATTAAAAAGGAAGTAGCCAAAATAGCGAACTAAGCTTTCCTTTTTTGAACATGTGGACGATGAAGAATTGTCAACAACTTCCGTATCTGTTTTTGAGTTAAAATCAGAAAAATCCCACGTTTAATGCCCAAGTTTCTACTTATGCTGGATCTGAACACTACATATTTCGTGTCAATAAATTGACCTTTCTTATTACTTTCAAAAAAAAAAAAAAGGGAAAGATTGATTTGATGGCTTTAAATAAATGCTTGTGCGACTGACAGAGAAGAGGGAAATAAAAATAAATCTTAACGTATTGTGGATAGGATAACTATCTAAAATCGCACTAAAGGACGAGAATTTGTCTATTTTAGAGATGAGTCTAGTTTGGTCACTTAGAGAGTGGCAAAAATTCGGTTGCAACGAGAGTCCCGCGAGGTAAGCATCGAAAGTAAAGTTGAGTTTGGTTGCTTGGGGGAATCGAACCTGGAATCCATAAAAAGAGATCCGGCCGTGGCCGGTTCTATGGGGACCCATGGCCCTCGAGACAACCTCGGT
The DNA here is from genome assembly GCA_000484575.1 of Olivierus martensii. Classification (NCBI taxonomy): domain Eukaryota; kingdom Metazoa; phylum Arthropoda; class Arachnida; order Scorpiones; family Buthidae; genus Olivierus; species Olivierus martensii. The sequence continues at coordinate 21,039 of AYEL01070472.1, read as the reverse complement.
CACGTCTCTAAAAGTTGGGAAGGGGCCGGAAAGGGGCAGCTGCCACCGGAGGATTACCTCGGAAACCTCTGGCACGGAATCGTTACGTTTCCAGAGAAGCTCAGGCCCGCACGGCCGTCTCGGGCAAACAAGCGGATCTCCAGAGGAACCGGTGAAGCCCCGGGGCCCAAAGGCCTAGTCTGGTCGAGCAAACATGACCGGAGGCGGGCAGTGGGGGACTAATGAAATCACTGTGTAAGTCTAGCGTCGCGTCCCCGATTCGTAGCCCGGAGCGGATTTTCTTCTCTGGATTGGATTTCAAATGAAGCCACGTCGCTACAGTAGCCATGTGTCTTTCCCCGCTAATCACTCATTAGCCGAATCAGCAATAGCCAACGACCTGATTGGTCCGTCTCCCTCGGGTATCTGACATCACGTGATTTGGTACCTGTTTGTCTTAAGTGATTGGGGATGCCACAAATCCGATTGTCCGCATCCGGTCGCCACCTTTAGCTTTTTCTTCCGTTCTCTCCTCGGCCGCTAATTACTAATTGTTGCCGAAAAGAATTTTGCCCAAATACAACCAAAGACAGGGATTGACCTTTAATTTTCCAACCACTTTCTGGTCTATAGTCGGGCGTAGAGCATACACGCTATTTCGTAGCGATTTCCCCATTGATCTCGGCAGATCCCAATGCTTTGGCGACACAGGGCGAAAGGTGTCATCCCGGCCATCATCGATTAGCCTATAGATCGATCGATGGCCAACGGGACGTCATCGCTTCTTCCGGCCATCGACTAGGCTAATTAAGAGTCGATATTGCGGTTTAGTTTCTCCGAAAAGGGGAGAAACCCGGTCGGGATATATTTTATTCTTCGGTTTTTCTCGGGTATCTTCTGATACAAGCGAAAAAGTCTCCAATTGTTTCCAATACTCATCTCGGCTATTTCAGACTCAACTGTGAAGGGCGACGAACGAATCGGATGCTGGAGTTAAAGTGGCGAAAGTATTAATGACGACAAAGCTTGGAACGATTCGAACAGGTTATCGATCTTGGCAATAGTGGCCACAGCGGCCGATTAATCAGTTCGGAGATCTTCCAACACAAACATGGCGACCGATTTGTTTGGCCAAGCTGCGGAGAGAGCGACACCCGCTCCACTCGATTAGCGCACCTTGTTTGTCTAGAGGGTGGCGTCTCGTCCCGTCTGTTTAATATTCGCGCTGTTTGTCTTGTCCGATGATTGAATTGGTCCCGCTCGTTTGTCAACAACCTCTTTACAAAAGCTCCTTTCCGGAACAGAATTAGTGGAATGGTGCTTTAGACCAAAGTCCCCATTCGAGACCGAAATGACGAAAAGAAAAGGACGATAAGAGAGAGAGAGAGAGAGAAGACTGGCATTCGGTCTTTGGCTGGTCAGGGTAGACAAATATAGAATAAAGGGAGGCACATACACAAAAAAGAACTAAAGTCTGGCGTGTGCGGAGACTGGCAAACACAGGCGGCGTGTAACGGGGAGAAGTTTCTTTGGCTGTTCCTCATCCATGTTGATGAGGAGGGAGGTTCTGACTCTTCTTTCTGGAATACACAAGGGCTCTGTACCGGTTCCCGGGGGAAGCAGGGAATAAGAAGTCAGCAGAAGACTTTTAAGCAGAGAGAATGAAAAGAGGCGAATTATCAACATTTTTGTTTAGATGAGAACGGAACTGGGCCGAGCTAAAATTTAAATGACTGAAAGAGGATCGGACCGAAACAAATATCCAATTTGGTCAATGCTTTTTTGGTTACGATGGAATAGCGTGAGGGATGGCGGGAACTCATGATTTGTGACGTACAAACAAAGCTCCACCTTAGACAAACAGCCAAGTCGAGGAGAGTCTCGGAGGAGTGATTAGCGACGACTGCGGGCGAAGGAGCCGGTGTTTGCCTTCAGTTCTGTCAACAAGCACTCTTCCACTAATCAGCCATGATAAACAGACAGATTTTACTCGCTCTTCCCTAATGACCGACGTTTTTCCACCCAGGGCAACCGACCACCGACTATTTACCATCGGTTTTTCTTTTGCAGGCCGCTTCCGGGACCCGAGTCAATTCGTACCGGGCCCGGCGGCGGGAGCACCTCGGTGTCCATGACAACCGCCCCAAGCATCCCGTAACCATAGAAACGATCCATCCTTCGCTCCCTGGAGAAGCGCCAGTCGGTAAGGACGTTATCTGTTCCAACAATGTCTGTCACTAAATCATTCCTTTTCTCTCCATCTTGTAATCCGTTTTATCTTCGGAAAAAATCTCGGTTGTTTCTTCCATCACCGAAATTGAAACGTGAATAATTGATGGCGCGTCCCTGCGGATCTCCCATTCCCGCTAAAACCCGAAAAAACTTTTCGTCGCCGTTTTGGGACCTTAATTTATTGCGCAACGGTCGGCGCCGGCGCTCCGTCCACGTCGATCCGATGGGAACGGTTTCCGAACGCTCCGAGTGATTTCCCAGCAGCCCCGGCACAGAGCCTGGTGGACGGGTGTCGCGCCATAAAAATTCCTTCCCCGTTACATCCGACTTTTCCTAGGTTCGGGCGGCCTGGCGGGGAAGCCGGCCAGGCACGCGTTTACTGCACACTGATTCCAATATCACAGCGTCGCCCTTCACCCGCACCGGGGAGAATTTCTAAAATTACCAGCGCTGGCAGTCGACGAAAGCTCCGAAGAAAGGGGAGGGGGCGCGAATAGGAGCTCATTTATCTCCCGGTAACGCGCCTGGCGTCCGGGCAGATGATGCTCGGCGAACGGGAAACGATGTATATGCATGCGAAGGACGGAGACGATTGTCCGGGACATTACCCGACCAGACTGATTTATGTGCTGCATCCTGCGTTTTTTCCTCCTTTAACTCACCGTCGATACTCCTCTCCTTCTTTTATTACTTGTCTCCTCGCTTCGCCCGCGGTAATTACGCCGCTCACTCTCGGGTAAGGTTTACTGCCCTAGACGGCACTTCACTCGCCCGCTTCGTGCACCCGCCCTCCTTTTCTCTTTCTTTTTTCTGCTCTGCCGCGTCTCCGCCAAACTTCCGTCTAAATATCTTCTTCTTATTAATTTTTCTGGCGTCGGCGCGTAGCGCGCGAGTGTCGCGCTATCGGAAGCTTCTACCGCCAGGTGAAAAGGGGAAACAGTTTTTTCCGCCTCCGTGCACAATTTAAGAGGGCCGAGAAGAAGGCGCAGTTAAAACCTAGTGTCTGCCGTTATTACTGATCCGGGAACGCCTAATTTCTTCCAGCAAACGACTTTCTAGCGGAAACCAGGGGCCGATCCCCTTTCAGCGAGCGTGCGCTGGCTTAATTTAGCCCGGCAATTTCTGTATAATAAGGCCGCAGACATAAGCAGTAACTGACAAAATATGTAATAGAGCTATCAGAGGGGAGGAGAGGTATTTACTCGGCGATAAATGAAAGAGGGCGGAGGGTGGCGAATGCGTCGGCGTCCTTCGGGGTCGGATTGCCAGGAACGCTGCCCTTTCGTCATTTGGGACGGCATACTTTAATTCCATCTCCGGAGAATTGGGAGCATGTTCCGAGGATGGCGTCAGGATTCCTGGTAACCGTCTGCATTCCTGTTCTGTTACCGAACCGGTGGCACATTATGTCTACCGCTTGTCTCGTAACGAAGCCGACGACGCGAACCTTGCATTAACTTCCGTTAGAATTATCTCAAAAGAGTTAAAAATAAGATATCGAATGAGCGTAAGAAAGCGCGAAACGAGTCGAAACTACCATCAACTAAAGCCGAAGATGTAATTCATATCGTCTGCATCTGTTGATGTCCGACAGGGATGTTGTGGACTCAAAGGCAAATGGCGCGACGAAAGCGGTCCATTTAGAATTCAAGAGGCGCTACGCGTATTATAATGGGTTTTATTGGCTAAGGACGAAGTTGCCCACCATGCGCAAAATTTAAACGAAGAAAGTAAGCTAGACACAGTAAAATAAATTGAAAAGTTTAAAGATGGAGTCGGGTCAGTCACTTCTTGCGCCGGTAGTCTCGGACTCCCAGTTTAATCTGTAACCCCCGCGTTGCACAAACCTCGAGGGAAAGACCACACGGTTCCTCGTTCCGTTTTTAATGCGTTTCTTTCCAACAAGTTTATGGATGCGTCTTCTTTGGCGGAGGTCTTTTTTGACTGGGTGAGGGGAGGCAAAGTCTGTTTGGAATTTCTATTTCCGTTTTTCCTGGGAGACGATCGAAAAACTCGCTTATCCTGAGTTATTGCTCTCCTGTTGATTGAATAAAGTCCTAGGGGATTATTTTACTTAAGTATAAAATTTTAAGTCTTGGCAGGAAGCCGGACAGCGTCCGCTCCCGGAAAATTGACGTAGAAAATCGGGGCAAATTTACGGTTCCAAATTGGATGGTCGCTTCCCCCGAAGGGAACCGGACGGAAAGGTCATATACAATACATCCTGCTGTTTGTCGATCAGAATCAGTCGGCGCGCGCGTCTCGCATCCGGGATGTAGCGCGACGCCAGTAGGGCGGTGATTCACACGGACCCAGAGGTAGATAGGTGGGACACACGTCTATTTCGGTAGTCGGAAGAATCAATGGACCGGGCGTCTCCGCAGTCCGTTAAATAATTAGATTTAAATATTAACGGAGGTTTCAATTATGCAGCGGTCAGACGACATTCGGGAAATCATGGGGAAAGGCGACCGGTGTCGTCCGCCTAGTCAGGTGACGCAATATTAGCGAGCCATCAATTTCCCTCCGACGACAATGCCTGTGGCTGAAATTACATCCTAAATTTACCGGCTACGCACAACAATCTGTGGACTGGAGGCCGAAAAGAATCTCAAGAATGCGGCTCGGTGGCCGAGGATGTCCCTCCGGCGGCATTTCATTAAACGGCGCCTTAATGACGTCGATGATTTTTAATGACGTCCGGAATTGCCGCTCTTTGATTTCTGGCCCGCTAATTGGGTGCCGGGCTCTTGGTTCTAGCCAAACTTAATCTAGGGTCCGGATCCACGGCCGCCTGCACCCAACCGCGCCATTTTCATTTTTCTAATAACCACCGACCGCTTTTTGACTTACATTACTGATTACACACGCCCGCAATCGTTACCCACCGCGCTGACAGACGTCGGACCCTAAAGTCACGGTTCCCATATGCGTTTGCGCAACCGAGCGTGTCGCCCCGGGTTTTCCGATCGAAAATACTCGCTTTGATTAGCACAGAATCTTCCCGGCCCGCTACTCGTCCCGGCCGAGTTTCCAACGGCCCGGGCGTGTCCGATTACCTTTCGTTCGGAAGCTCCACCGGAAATCGCCTCCGGCGGTCTGATGCGCGTACACGCGCCAACGACGTCACGGCTTACCTGTGCAAGTCACGTGACGGGCAATCTCCAGAGACCGTCGCGGATATTACGGTAATGAAACGTCGGTCCGTGTCCGCCTTTCACCGGTGCTCCTCCCCTCTCGACCCTCTCCGAGAGTTCGGACGGCGGGGGGCAAGAAGCGGGTAATGAATAAATCACACCCAAAAGGATTTGGTACGGTCCCCGCGAGAATGGGAGTGGAAAGAGAAATATTGTACAAACGTAATCAGATAAATTGGCAAGCAGAAAATTAATCTGCGCCCGAATGGGCTCGGGCCCAAAGGCGCTCCCGTCGCCGGTCGTTACCGTGGGCGAGGTCGGTCGGCCGCTGCCCGTTGCCGCGGACGTTCGGGACCGATTCTCAGAAACGGATTCGGGCAGCCGGGATTAATTATCAGCCAGGAAATGATCCGCCAGTTCCTTGGATCTGACGTCATCAGACGCGGGCCAAAGGGCTGTCGCCTTTCCGATCGAGTACGTGTCACCCCTGCAGAAGATGGTCGTAAATCATGGTTTGGTCGACTGTCGGTCTGCGCGAGACGCGGAGGCGTCCGGACGTGGGCGGACGAACATTAAGGATGTCCCACGATTTCCTGTCCTGTCAGATTCTCGTCTGGTTAGACATTCTTTCTTAATTGCTCGCTGGCGTCTACTACTTTACGCCGGATTTAAAGATTTGTCTTCCGCACTTTAAACTTTTTCTTTCGGACCAATTACTGCGGTCGTAGGTGACGAGTCCGTTCTGTCGTCAGTGCCGGCGCTTGCTACCAAACGCCTTTACGCTTCTCCACTTCTATACTTCGATTCCCGTATTAGTGATCTTAAAATTATTTTAGTAGCTCGAAAAGAACATTCTACACTTAATCGATAGCATTATCCGCGTGACTGAATTTGGCCTTCTTTCTACCGCCACGCACACGGAAGTGATCGATAAGTAAGGGAAAAAAATAGTACTTAAGGGTTTTTATTCGGGATTGGGCGCGCTTCGTGCCACCGGAAAGTGTTATCATCTATTAAAATCACTCCAAACTTTTATCTTTCGAAGGAATAAATAAAATTTATCAATTTTCTATTAAATTTAATTAAAATACTAAACCATAAACTTAAGAGAAGAAGAAGACTCTACGTTTTGCTCCTCAACTTTACGGACTTGGAAATCGTAAAAAAATCAAGGAAATAAATTAAATTCATAATAATATTTTTAAGAAATATCGCAAATATGTATTAACTTATAAACTAATATTGTTTTTACTTTCGTCACATAATAAAATTTCCGTTTAGTTGAATGGATTCTTTGTGGTCGACATTTCTAGAACTTGCACTATTTGTTAATTCATTACTAGTATGTTTACGGAAATATTATTTATAATGCTCAATAAATAAAATTATATTAAATAGGAAAATGTCTTCGGTATAGGCCTTATATTTCGTACAGAAAACATCATTAATAGTGTTACCGTATTAGCAAAATTAACGCATTCTTCGTTGCCCTTGAAACGTCGACTCAAATCAATTTTATTACCATAAATTAATATACATCCGCTGATAGTAAAATAAATAAATAAATGTTAAATATTATCAAGGATCACATTAAAAAATGCAAAGTTCGAACCAAAATGTAATAATTTAAACATTTTACGCATCGAATACACAGATTTTACTTCGTAACTCCATTATCCAAATTGATAAAGATGCTGATAGATTTCTTTTATGGTTAATACGGACTTTTGCTGACTGCATTTCGGAAAAATAAATTGAATCGGTTTAAAAAATGATAAGAAAACAGTGAAAATCATTTTTCAATTTATTCAAGAAGCAGTTTTAGATAACAGCACATTTAAGTAATCATGCGCCTTTCAATATATGTTAGTTTATTAAGTTTTATTAAGAAAAATTTTATTGATTCGAGTTAAATATTGTTCCAAGTTATATGATCTTTCGCTATGCATTCCATTTTATCAATAAATATGTTTTAAAATTTGGTAGAATCTTTATATATACACTTCTAAAGAATGTTTGACAGGTATGCGGCACGTTTGATATTCGATTGAAACATACTATTCACATATAATACACAACAAAATTTAATACGAAAAATAACAAAAAATATAAAACTAACAATAGTAAAAAACCATTAAATCGGATTATTTATGATGAATAGCCATTATATTGATTCTGTAAGAAAAATTACCCATTGTAAAGATATTCATTAATTAAGCACATTAACAATATAAAAAAACATTAAATGATATAAATTTATTATAATGTTATCAACTAGAAATCTCGTAGAACATCAAGATTTCCATATTTCGGGTATCGTTCCAAATTCAAAATGGCTAATTAGTGTGATAACCTGGAAGAAATAAAATCACGTTTAGGAATCTTTTATTCTGGTTACTTTCCCGTCCAGCAGCACTTTTTCTAGGTTGGCGAAAGGCATTTCGACCATCAGATGAAAGAAGTAGGAAAAGAAAAATGTTATCACCACGTAAAAGACGTAACAGTGTCCCTGCAACGATATCAAATATATAAAAATATATATTTTTTCGTCAAAACCTTTTATAAAAAGACAGGCTTTTAAAAATTTGATGCGGGATTAAATAACACGGTTTGTTTTATAATCCTTAAATAAAGGCCGACAGGTGAGAGATACTTGCCAGAGTAAAGTAGTTGAAGTAGTAAGAACTCCGGGTTTGAGAAGTGTGGTAGCAAATAACCAGTGGATGCAATAAATAAGCGGCGTAGCTGAGTCTGGCCAGGAATGCGAAGGGAGACCAAGATAATGCATCGTTGATAAATCCTTTAAAAGAGAAAAAAACTGTTTAGCTTTCGAAGGGAAGGACGATGGAATGGTTTTATGTGGCACTTACCTCCACGACCGGTAATGCAAGAGAAAGACAACCAAGCTACGGCCCAAGCCCATACAATTCTGCTGAAACCCGAATACAGGACTACAGACAGAGAACCGTACGATTTTTCGGTTCGGAAACTTTGTACGCCGAAAACCACACTCAGCATAGCCAATATGGTCGCCATCCACGCCATTATTACGTAACACTATCGTAATAAACAATAATCACCATTAAGTTGAGAAATGAAGACGAGATACTCGTTTATAACTTTCTGTTACCTTTTTTATTGGCATGTTTCTATGCTTGAGAAATATGTAACCCAATGCCATTCCGATCAGGAAAGCTCCTATGTGATTATGAGGTTTAATCAACTGAAACGTTACGTGTTTTTTTATAGGCCTGAAAATATCGACATTCAAAATACACGTCTCGGAAAATTCGGAATTTCGAGAGTAAAAACAGAATTTAAATATACTATATATTAAGATGCACGTATAGTTTATAATCATTTTATATTAAATGATATTAAAAAGCTTACTTGATTCCGTATGAACTGTATAGCGGAGCAGGAGTCAAATTAAAGAAGGCAGTTAAAGTCATGGTGATGGTTGCTCCGATTGATATTAAACTTATACCCAGGATTAAACCAATCGAAAAATTTCTAAAATATAAAAAAAAAGAATTAATGAATCTCGATTAATATATTTTATTTATTTATAAACACTTCGTATAATAAAATTTCGAAATATATACAGTATATATATAGAGACCACAGAAAACTTCCTTCAAACTGCCAATTAGAAAAAAAAATTGCGAAAATTGCAAAAATTTTTGGCAGTATCTCGAAATAATTGTTGTGTATCTCGTATTTTTATTTTATTTTTTATATTTTGAGAAACTTTTCCGCTGACGTAGGAGCGTATGGCGGCAGGTGGGAAAAAAATACGAATGCGAATGAGATAAAACGGAATAACTATTTTCAAAAGTAAACAAATTCTGATGGAATAAGAAATTCTTTGTTTCTAGCGAATATCTTTCGATTTTTGTCATTTTCTTTTAACATTAATTCACTTATTGCTTTTAGTCTTAGAATCAAACAAACTCGTACTGTTTAAAGAGACGACATATTTTTTTTTTAACTCATTTTATTCTTCCACAATAAAATATCCAGTTAATCTATAAAAACTTTGTTTCAATATATTTTCAAATGATTTATTCATAAAAGCCATGCATATTATTTTAACTGCTAACTATTAATGGTAAATAAACAACCTGAACGACTTCTATTAACTCTAATAACTAACAGCGAAGTAGTCTTTATAGACGGCTCATCATCTCGCAACTCACATAAAAATGTCTTTAATCTTTAACATTATGTTATTTAAACCGTTTAAAAAATTTTGCATAATCTATTTTACTTCATCTAAATTTAATTCTCAAATTATAACAATATTTTTGACGTAATTTGGTTTAATTTGACGAGCGGCAGTTTTACATTAACTGCTGGCTAACTTGTAAGTTGCAAACATTATTTCGGTGAATCTATGTAACCTTCCAATATTTAAAGAAATCTGTTTTCTGTGTTAAACTTCTACTTATATATTTTAATATGTAAAATATTAGTCACTAAATATCTTTCTTGTTTCGAATCAAAATCAGTTTTGATGTAATAACAGTTGTTGCAGTACCAACGACAAATCCCTCATACAATTTTTAACGTGTTTCGATGTATCGATAATAATACTCCACGCTATTTAAACTGTACAAGACAAATATTATTATCGTTTTGTAAAGAAGTTTCGGTCGATATTTTTTTTTTTTCTTTTTTTCCCTTTTTTTTTCCAGTAACCGGTATGAATTGGACGTACTTAACTACAACCGAAAACGCTTTTTCACTCATTTCTTTTAAATTTACTTATCTGTCATTACGTTTTCTACCCTTTTTGGTATCATTATAAATAATGAATGGAATAAAAAAAGAAAATTGATTTAAGCAACTTTACCTGTAACATAATAGTATTAGCAGAATTCCTATTATGATGAACTGCATCAAACACGGTATATACCACGAATGTCTGAGGCACTGGAAATATTATTGAAGAGGAAACATTAAAATCTTTCAATTATGATTTTATCAAAATTTTATAGATCTAATGTCTTAAATTTTAAAGCCTATTTAGGTTAGGTTAGGCCGCCATATCGCACGAGTGATATGGCCATTTATAGAGCCTATCACAAGCTGGCCAATACCCATGATAGGGTCAATCGGATGGTTGAAGGATGGGGTTCAAAGGCCCCACCTGAGAAAGAGGTGTGGGACCCGGATTTGAACCCAAATCCTCTAGGGTGGTAAACCACAGCTTTACCACGCAACCATCTGGCCTACAAGGCCTATTTAAAATATAATACTTTCAAATATTGAGTGACAGAATATTTTTAAGGGTTTACATTCCGCTTTTTTTTGAATAGGCGTATATATTTTTATAGAATTATTGATTTTTTATTCCGTTTATCTTACCTGTCATCGCGTAGGAAGAATATAAAAATACGCGGTATTTATAAATTAATTCTTAAATATATATACAGAATATTACATCACGCATTAGAATATTTTCTTTATCAATTATTCCGTATAAGATAATATTTCTTTAATTAATTATTACTTAAAAAGGAAAAAAATATACTTTCTCGGCTAAAAAAAGAATATGTTAATAATGCAATAAAAGATATAAACCGTTTAAACGTGACATACAAGAAAGAGAGAGAGAGAGAGAATTTCAATCTTGTACGTTGTGGGAGCTGATGGCCGCAATACTGTATCAGTTTGTTTGCATAAATTTTAAACCATTCTCGAAGATCGTTCTTTGGCTTTTTTCGCATATTCGTTGATATTTATAAACGATTTTCTATGACTATATAAATATTTTAAGAAATTTACAATAATAACGAAAAATTATTCGAAAGATGGCGCCACCACATAATAGGAAAGTAATTTATAGAACAGAATTTTTGAATGAAGTAAAGAAACAAATTTAGAAAAAAAAAATGAAAGAGTTTTTTTATTTACTTTCTCTTAAAACTAATTCTAGAAAACTTTACTTATTAAATTAAAAAAAAGATGTTTCGGAATAAAAAACAAAATTAAAAATATTTCATTTGTAAAAATGTAGTGACATTTACGTATAAAGAATGAAACTTGTTTCATAACTTTAAAGCTATACTTCGCTCTTGACAGTTCTATTTATTGTCTATACTTACCATAGTTTCGATAGGAAAAAGGTTTTGTAAATGCAAAATATTTTTCCACCCATTTTCTTGACAGATTTTGGCCAAGTGGTTAGAATTTTCTTTCCATAAAGGACCGTTTCCGAATCGCGGAAGGAGTAACGTTAATACCATAGTGGCGAAAAGTGGTGGAGTTAATCTGTAAAAACGTAAAAAAATGGTAAATTTTAATTCGGATTTAATCTTAACTAATTAAGTGAAAACAGTTACACGCGGAATTAACTTATGAAAATTTTATAGCTACTTGTAACGGGTTGAATATAATCATCTAATCGTAAAATATCATTCGCAAGTTTGATATATACGAATTAAATAAAGTAAGATTAAATTCTTTCTTTTGTCTTTAAAAAAATAAAAATACCTTAAAATAAACATTTTATTATTATTATTATTATTTTTTAATGATAATAAATTAGTTACCCGCTAGATAGCAGCACTTGAAAATCGAAAATTCGCTAGACAAAATTGCGAATTAATATCGGTAGTTTCGAATATTTCAAAATTTGATTACAGGAAATTTAGCCTTGTTGAATCCATAAACGGATTATAAAAACAGTTGGAGTTCCAAACATATAATAATTATTTAGTTCGAGAATTAAATTGAATTTTTACCGACGAGACTACTACTATTCTGATAATACGTAACCATTTCTACGGACAAATTTTTTTTTTTTTCATTTAGAACTAGTCTCATAGCCAATCATAAATTGCTAAATTAATAGATTATACATTTTTAAAATTAATAATGTTTAGTCAGGGCCAACTTAACTCAGTAAGCAGACGATGCACAGGCACTTTCCTTCCGAAGGCGCCAAAATCATTTTGTCAATATAGTAAGGGCGCTGAGTAGATTTTACAGGTTCGTCGGGGCGCCGGGCCCCCTTAGAGTCGGTACTGTTTTTAGTTATTTAAAACTGAAATATTGATATAAAGAAATGCCCGATTTTGGTAAACCAATCATCTAACTGCTTTATTGACTGTTTAATAACTAATTTATTTGGTTTCCTCTGATGATATGCTATCTTTATGCTTAATACAGCGCTCTATAAATCCTAAACATTGATATGCTTCGAATTGCATCTATATATTATATATATAAAGTGTATCTGTTGACTGTTTACATAATATTACGAGTATTGACATCTTTTTCGTATTAAATCTACTCTAACGATCTACTCAAGGAATACAGAATTCAGTGCTGCCAAGACAGTATTCAAATGCAATTAATTTATTATATATAGATCGCATTATTTTTTTCTTTAAAATAACACAGAATTTAAAAAAAGGAATAATGTTTTGTATACAGTGCATAACACTCATAACAGCTATAAAAATACAACACGATACGTATGTTATTGGACATATAGCATATCTCATATCTTAACGCCTGGCGCCATCTTGGGACAAGAATATAAAAATGTCGATTTTTCAGTTTATTGATGTATTTATCCTGTGATCCACGAATTAACCCCATCAAAATGGAACCAATTCTAAAACTTCCGTAGGAAAAAAAAGAAGCTGAATGGCATATAATTTTTCTATATATCTTATAACTTCAGAATAAACAGCAGCCATTAAATTTTACATAAATCTAATTCATTAAATATGATTATGGTTATCTATAAATTGGGAAATTATTCACCTCCAATATTTTCTAAACAAAAACGAGATGATGTTAATTTTTCCATTGTTGGCTTCTAGAGCTTTCCATGTGGAATATGTCAAGAGAAAGCCACTGGAAATAGTAAAAAAATTAAAAACGCATTTTATATTAAAATATTTGTAAAATATATTTTGTATCGAAAATAAAATATAATAATTGGGAAATATATTCTTTTGTCTATATTTATAACCCACCTGATTAAAAAAAATGTATCCACAGAAGGCGAAGCATTGTCGACGATACTCATAATTACATTTTGGGAAAATTTTAAGCCGCTGCTAAGAGGTTCTGTTAAAAAACAAATATTTGATTAGATCATTAACTAAAATTATTTCGTCAGATTATCTTATTATATTATATTTTATAATAATACTAGGATAATTTACGAATATATATAGCAATATAATCAGGGCCGAATTTACGTATAAGTTAGACAAGCTACAGTTTAAGGGCTCACATTACAAGGGCGTCCCATATTTCAGTAAAAAAATATCAATGGATTTAAGAAGGCCTGTTAAATGATATAGCTTAGGAACCGCAATTCACATAAATCCTGCCCCGAATATAGTATACTATTACGGTTAGGTTGGGTAGGATAAGCCGCCATATCGCACGAAGAATATACTGTATCTAGCGGAGGCCATTTATAGAATCCATCACAGGTTGGTCAACCCATGATGGGATCAACCGAATGGTTGAACCCCATCCTTCAACCATCCGGTTGATCCCATCATAGGTGTTGCCCACATCCCTCCTAAAAAATCTGAAGATGTGGGACCCGGATTTGAACCTGGATCCTCCATAGTAGTAAGCGTACACTATTAAGAGAAGACGTAGGATTTTCTAAAATATTTCGAACAGTAGATTTCACTAGGCTAAATAAAATGTAATGCTTAACAGTTCTAAGCAAAAGTATATCAACAATTCTGTTTAAAAAAAACTATTGTATACAAATTATGTCATATATGCAGATAATAAGAAATTATACCGTATGAATTAAATTTTCATTCATAATTTTAACTTAAATTTATGTAGAGATGAGCGACTGAATTTAGGAATGAATTTAAGTGCATGGTACGGTATTTAAAAATAGCCGACGTTCATTTTATTAAATTATTATCGGTTATGTTACAATATATATATATGCTACTCAATGTGCACTTTATTATTTAATTTATGCTAGATTAATTCGATTTTTAAATATTGAAAAACCAGAGTTTACACTAAAATTCTGGGATAATGTTACATACATTATATGCAAGGTAAGTCTAGTGCTATTGTTTCGTCAATGAAAGAAGATATTTATAAATATTTTATGTAAGACGAACTATAGATTTTATATTATATAGTAGTAGTAGTAATAGAAAAGGGAGGAACCTACCCAGCCCAAAGCACTGCGACCAACAATGGTCTATTGTGCACCCCCAATCAAATCATCCCAAAAGAAGTCCAGTCTTTAAAACAAATGACAGTATTTTCCCCAATGGGACAGTAGCAAAATCCTCCGGAACAAGAAAATACATCCCCAAGAGTTTATGCCTAAGCAACGAACGGGCCACACATTCACACAAAATGTGAAGAGAAGTTTCCTCCTCATACTGACATCTACAAATAGGGCTATCAACAAGCCAAATCAAGTGAAAATGTCTTCTAAGATGACACTGCCCTGTAAGAAGCCCAGTAACAATCCTAACTTCAAGTTTGTTCACTGAAAGCAACTCCTTAGTTCGCTGAGGAGAGCAACCCAAAATGAGAGCCTTCGCCTGCCTAAGACCAGAGATAGGCCTCCAGGAAATGAGATGCTGAGCCGCCAAACAGTCCTTGACGACTCGCCCAAAAGCATCAGATCCAATGCACAGGGCAGGCTCAGGTCCAAAAAAAAGACGAGAAGCTTTTCCTTGGCAAGCCTATCAGCAACCTCATTGCCCCAATCCCCTTGTGCCTCGGCATCCAAACAAGGTTCACCCTGTTCTTGGTGGCCAGTTCCTCAATGAGAAGACGACATTCCCAAACAATTATATTATATAAATATATGAACTGTATAACTACCACTAAAATTTTGTAGTTTCTCATAGGTCAATCACGATACAGTACAGTATTTATTTTTATAAATATCGATTTTCGCAATTAATCGTATAAGATTTAAAAATAATTATAAAAATATAAATTTTAAAATACGGTATTATACGGTACGGTATTCGAGTAATCCTGCCCTCTTCTGACAAAATTATAAAAAAAAATTTTTGTGCTTTATAAAAAGGAATTTTCTTTGGTTCTAATTAACAAAGGCATGAAAATTTTCAAGTTTGTCTGGGAATAATAGGGACTGGGCCAGCGCAGTCGGGTGCCGACGCTGGAGTCGATCGCCAGCAGGCCACACGGTAAGTTTTCTCGCTTTGTTCCAGTCTAACCGCCGCGGGTGATGGGGTGGGCCCGTGGCCATCTTAATCCCTCCGACACGTGTCGGGACGGCAGTTTAGCGTCGGAGAGAATTTATGGGGCGCGTTTAACGGGCGCCCGGCTCCGACCCACCACCCCGGTCGTTTCGGCAGTTAGAGGTAATCCGCCGAGTGGAACAGGGCCGATCGATGGCCGCTCCGTCTTTTTATCTGTCCTCGACGGTAATTTCTCTCGGTCGGAGTCGAAGGGACCTACCGAAAGACCAACGCCCGTTCCTTCCGGCACACGGGAACCGCCACTCCGATTCCGGATTACCACCGACCACCCGGGAAAGGGGTGCGGCGGATGGACGACACTTCAGCGGTCGACCCTCCTCCATTATTCTCCGTTTACTTTTTCTTTATCCGCTAAGGGTCAGATGTACCCGTGGCCGCTGGGAAGGCGGTATCCGCTTAGTCGTACTCGAGGTGGTATACACCGTTCCCTACCGCGGTGGAGACCCAAAGTAGTCCCGGCCCGGTGGGCCCGACTCGGTCTACTGTGGTTGGCACCGCGGGTCCAGCCGGTGGCGGAAGTAGCGGGACGTGGGGTGGGTGGTACGCCCCGGCCGTTGGGAGACGGTGGATGGATGCCCCTCCCGATTTCGACGGAAAGCCCGGCCTAGACACGGAGGGCGGGCGCGGGTCGACGGGCCGATAAAAGTAAAACACCATCGGCTTTTTCCGGCGGACTGGGTACGTTGTATTTTAAAGTGGAAGGTGGCCCGACTGGGACGGTAATGGGCCGGCCCCTACCCGTTGCCCGCACCCGTGGTGCCCAGGCGGCCGGAAGGAGCTGGCCGGACCCATAAAAGGGACTAGCCTTTTCTTCGGTGGCCGGGACTCGGTTACGTTTCGGTAGACACCGACCGGGTTCCGCCCGCGGACCGTCCGACACTCCGGCCACGGTTGCCGATTCCCGCTGGCCCTACCCGCTCGCCGGTCGGGCTGTCCTCTTTTCACCGCTAGGGAGGGATTCCCGCTGGCCCTACCCGCTCGCCGGTCGGGCTATCCTCTTTTCACCGCTAGGGAAAGGGCCGCTGCCCCAGCCACCGGATAGCTTTGGCGCCGGCGGCCGGTACTCGTTCGGTGGTGGGTGAGTATCGGCAGCCGATACGGAAGCGTGGCCTAGCTAACTATTCGAGCCTAGTCCCCATCCGATAGTTACGCTCCCTCTTTTCCTCTCCGGGATAAAACATTACAGGGACGCGCCCCCGGCGGTGGTCAGGTTTTTATTTCCTTTAGCTTTATTTTATTTATTTATTTACATCAACCAAATATTGCATTTAGCGAACACTGATTGTCACTTATCGTACAAATTAACAATAGCATCAAATATATAATAACAGATACAGAATTATAATTAGGACATTAAATATATACTCGAATACTGAAATCAGTACTCATACATTTTTCTCCAAAATGTCTTTTATAATTGTCATAAAAGCCTTATAATCTAACAAGATATGATCGTCAATTTGAAAACTTTTAAAGTTTAATATACGCTCGGGAAAAGATCTAAGAGAAACATTTAAGCGTTTAAAGTTTCCACAAAGAAACTTTGATGATCTCGCGCGTTTTCCTGATACTTTCAAGTGTATACTAGACTCATCAACTGCACGATGTACGTAATAATGTAATATTTTCGCATCAAAGTAAAAAATTCTGTTTTGCGCAGTAATTCTATCTATGGCGGTACTGTTATAGTCATCACCACCAATAAAAGGTTTGAATAAAGTTTAGTGGTCTCTTCGACCCGGACCGGCTAGGGTCCGTCCGTCGGCCCTCCATATTAGGGAAGTATGGGCCGGGTGAGATATCCGGCCAAGTAACAAAATGGCGTCACCGGTAACCGATATAATCGGTAGCCGGAAAAGGAGGTGGCCCGGGAAAGCCGTCCGCCCGCCTTTAACCGGCACATTTTACAGCGTGACCTTTCTGTCGGTAAAGTTCTCGACTGTCCTTCGCTAGCCGATTCCGAAGAAAGTGTCCGTTTTCTAAAGCGTAGAAAACTGGGAAACGGCGCGGATCAGACACATATTAAACCGGTCCACCGGCATTTTACCGAACCACCTTTCCAGGTGGAGTGCCTGCCCGACCACTAAGAAACGACAGCTATCGTCTATTCTGGACAGATTCTAGCGTCGTCGTTCCATAACTATTATAAAACCGTAATTAATGTTTTTAAAATTGCTAGGTAATCGTTAGCGCGATTTTAGTTACTACTCGGTAGCCTTCTACTGTATATATAACAGACGATTCCTCCATGATTATCCGATAGTGACAGCGCTTCTCAAACTATGGGTGGAGACCCCAAATGGAGTGGCCAAGTGAAATGCTGGGGTGGCAAAAATTATATTCAAACACTTAAATTTCAGTTTATATATAATTTCACAAACGCCCAATATTTAACGTATGACAACATAGGAATTTTCAGTGTAGTTGGTTGATTGTGTTCATCTTAATAAGTGTGTAAATGATTTATATACTTGTATGTTTTATTTCATATTTAATACCTGGGGTGGCGAAAAATCTCGTAATGAAGAATGGGGTCATGAATGAAAAAAGTTTGAGAAGCGCTGCGATTGTGTATTTCGAGCTGGCCATATATTTTCCTGGCCTTAATTTTATTATTATTATTATTTTATTTTTTATTTTTTTTTTGGCCAGTGCGCGTAACGTTTGATATTTTTTTACCCGACTGGCGTTTTTCACGGTTGGCGGGTAGGTAGTGCTGGCCTTTACCCATATTAAATTCTAATTCGAATACGAGTCTAGGCGGGGGTTCCCCGAATGCGGCCCGCCAACCCTAGAAATGCGGCCCGCCACGTCAGATTATCCGCCATCTCGAATTCATAGAGATAATTTACATTTTTACAAAAAATAAATAAATTTTATCATATTCTAATTAATGGTTCAGTTAAAAAAATACGTGTATTAAAAATACGCGTAAAAAAATACGCGCTTCCAAATATATATCAAGAAAGTTTTCCGCATATATATGTATATGTGAAAAAACTTTCTCGATGGTGAGTATTAAGACGGCCAAATTGAGATCAGAAATAACTGATGAACATTTAGCAGCGGTGTTAAAAATCCCTGGATTACTGCGGTTAATAAATCCTCTCGATACACCGCGTATACCGAGACCGCGATAATCGAACTAAAAAACCAATGGGAATAATTATAACGAATCCTGGAAAACATCAAAATTATAAACACGTACGTTTTTCTCTCTCCGAAAAATTATCTATATCGCGTTACACGTATTTTATATCATCGAGAAATATGTGTAGGTATTTAAAAATTCATAGAATAAAATAAAAATTTGTTTTTCGCAGAAAAATAATTGCGCGTCCGTTTAGGCATCCAGTACTGGAGAAGAACCACGGCCAGGCTGGCTATATAATAGATACGGTAATGGCTATTATTAAGTAGTGGCCATTCACGCTAAATTTATTAATAAATAAAATTACCAACGAATTTAAAATATAACAATCGGATAACGAAAGTGGTAATATTAACAGAATTAAATAAATAAATTTATCGCAGCGCACAATCGTATAGACTACCATCCCCCAGATTCGGTGGCCAACGCTTCGGAGTGTTAGCAAAAAAATAAATAAATAAATAAATCACACTCGTTGAAACGCACCAGTCAAATTTGGTACCGCATATAATTATTTAGGGATAGTATCAATTTTTTTTTTTGACACTAATCAAAACCGCATTATTCAAACCCGCACTAATCGAGGGATTCCTGTACATTCGACGACCGATTTAGAACCGAGACTAAACGATATTATTAAAAGAAAACAACGACCGCACGAGTCTCACACTTCAGATCGATAATTTTTTTTTTTTATATTATTTGTTTGAAATTATTTAGTTATTTTTGTTTAATTATTTATGAAATGCGTTATTTTAAACAGTTTGCAATAAAAAGTAATTATTGTCATAAAGAACGATTATGTTATAAAATTAGTATAAATCTTTCCCCGGTGTATAACTTTTTATCGATTCGAACGTGTTTTTCCATAGCACTTTTTTGGCCCGCCGAATATTTCGGAATCGACAAGTTGGCCCACCTAGGCAAAACTTTGGGAACCCCTGGTCTAAGTGGAAAGGACGGCGGACGATGCTGGCGGGTGGAAGGACGGCCACTGCGAAAAACACCAGACAGGAAACAAAAAAGATGAAAGGATCCCACTCCGGGTCGAAGTCGGGCTGTATCGACGGGTTCTTACCCAGGACCACTCCAAAACCCAGGACCACTCCAAAACCACACGGTGTTGGAAGGACGGAGCCGGACAGCCACCACTAGCCCTCCGAATCGTTTACCGTGGCCCGACTGGACCGCCTTTGGGCAGAATAAAATGGAAAAAATGTTAGGCGTTTTCAGGAAAGTCGATCACCGCCTTTTCCCGGTAACCAGTGGCCACTTAAGTGAAAATACGCCACGGTCGAAAAACGAGGCCGGTGAACGTGCCGCACTCGGGAAACCGGGACGGGATGGGTCGATTAATTCGGGACCGAAATGATGACCCGTTAGCGCCAAATACGGCCCGATTGGAATTTCTATCGGCTGGCGAGAAACTATTTTCCCACCGTGGCCGTCCATCCGGACCGTCCGGATGGGGGGTGACGGAATTTTACCACCCCATACTCCGGCAGGCTTTTTTTCGTGAAGATTAAGCGGGTGTACTGGTAGGTAGGATCCGTGAAAAAGAAGGCCGAAGCGAGTAGAAGGACAGTTTAAGGATAGGAAAAAGATTCCTACCAAAGAAAGTGGTAGGTCACTAGAGAAGGGAGAAGAATTAATAAGAAAACGGTACAAAAGGCAGCGACCGAGACCGACAAAGACGCGAAAAACAAAACCGAGGGATGTAGTGCCACAAATCGGATACGGGTTACTCGCCTAAAGGTAAATTGGCGGTAAAACTGGAAATTGGCGATTTTTATGAAATCGTACCCACATCTACTTACCGTATTTTCTCTTTACGGTAGATGAAAATCGGTGGTAGTGATATAGCCAGGTAGGGTCCAGGCGGGACCCGGGCTTTCCTCCGGCGGCAGGAAAGTGGAAAATCCGGGTGGAAGTAGCGGGCTGGGGCCGCTGCCGCGCCGCGGTCCTTCCACCCGGGTGGAAGAGAGGCGGAAAGAAGATGAGGGTGGGCGCTGAATGGAAGCGGCGCGGACCCGGGTCGGGTTTTTACCCCGGGAATTAATAAAGGACGCCCTTTTCCCCGCTTCCGGCTAAAATAATAGCGGCCAGCGGCTTTCCATCCACTTTTAATCGCTACGATTAATGTGGGCCCCTAAGCGGGTTTGGTATCCGACGCCGATCCGCGGTCGGATTCGGTACTCGACCACCACGGCCGAGCGGGTGACATACGGGGGCCAGAAAGTGAAATTATGGCATCCGGCTCCGGTCGATACGGAAGAGCCATCCA